>JAHZMU010001314.1:0-35824 GCA_027743725.1 Rambutsinella grinnellia | reverse complement strand
TTTGCGAGCTTCCCTCAGAGGTTTTTGCGCTGACATGTTAAAACAAGATAAGATATCAATACCTGTTCCGGATGTTGTCGAGGCGGTCATCAATTTCGACGAGGATGCTAGCAGTATTGAGCAGGATGAGGAGCGTGAAAATTCCATCGAATACATTTCAGTAGCAAACGTAAAGGTAAGACCACATACTCTGATTGGTTTTTGATCTAATCAATTTAATCCACTTCATTGATTACTAGAGCAAAGCATATTCCCTTCATGTCTGTCAAATCACATTAGGGTTTTTTGTGAATAGACTAGTTTTTTCACTCAGCTTTATAATTACAAAAAATCCTATTGTTAGGTAGTCGGCACTTCATCCTCCTAATTCATTCATGTGATTTAAAAATTTGAAAAGTTATGTCCACTTACTTAGCATAACAGTTTGCAGACCAGTTGGTTAAAGAGTACCTTTTATAAAATATTGATTCAAAAAAATTAAATCTCTCACAAGTGAAAACATGATCCGATTTTTATGATGGAATAAAAATGCTAAAAATCTATTTATGTATGAATTTAAAATGCTGTTTATATCTCTGATCAAAAAGAATCTCATTTAAATAGCAGTCGTGCTCTTCCTCAATCAAAACTTGTTCCTGTTTACATATCAAAAAACTATTATTTTTTAAATCTATTCTCGATATTCATAGTAATGCTGGGGTTATTATTAATTTTTATTGATGAAGATCATGGCCATTCTGATTCCTATTAAAATGTCAGCCTTTCAAGGCTACGCGAAAATTTAATTAAGTTGGCAAAAACGCAATTTATCATACCAACAATGGACTATGTGTGAACAGAGACACTTTTTGCGATTATAATGACAACGCACATGACAATGACAAAAGGATGCTACTTCTTCTATTTTGATATATTGCTCTGAATAAATAGCTACCTCATTTATGCCACTTTAATGAAAGGATGAATTCGCATTTAAAATACCTATAAAGTATGTCAAGTTGAGTTTTAAAAATATAACACGTTTCAAACAAAGAAGAGAATTTAAAGATGGATATCTTGAAAGAATTTTTCATGCTTTGATTTACAGTCTTGTTCTAATCAATTATAATATTTGTCAAAAAGTGATTTGGTTGACAATAAAGTTTGAGGTTGCATGAAAAAGCTTTAAGCAAAATGTATAGATTGATTATGACAAAACTCAGCTTTTGACAAGTTCACAAATTTGCATCTTGTGTTTGTCATGTTAAACATGGCATGTTAAATTATGACTAAAATTGATTATTAGTCCTGTGGCATTTTGCCTCATTAGACAATTACATGGGTTCGATTTAATTGGGAATAAAAAAGGAAGAATTTTTTTATTTGCAACTTGAACATGGCTTAGATTTCGAAACAGATTATTAATGATTCAACTTCTTTTTAAAAAAATACACGAGACTAATTCAAGCTATAATAAGCGAGCTGTAAAGATTTTATCAATAGTGTCGAGCAAAGTGGTTGACAATAATTTTTTTAAACTTCATTATTGCTTAGGTCAATCGTGACAAGCGACAACAAGGATTGGAAAAACTTCACCCTAGGGATGACTTGCCATCGTGTGTAATAGCATTAGATTTGGGGAGCAGAGGGAGTGGATATGCTTATTGGATTAAGGAGGAATCGGAGTTTGTGAGGATTGGGAATGTTGATGGAGGTAATGCCAGTGGAAGAATTTTATGATTAAAAGGGGTAGATTATTTATAAATTATTGTATGCTCAAGGTTCTTCATGCCCTGCATCTCACAAAGCCCCATCCTGGATTATGTTCGATGACCTTTATCTGGACGGCGACGAAGATGGAGAAAGTTCAGATTCGATTCGACCCGGTTTCGGATTCCAAGCTCTAGACAAATACCTAACGGATGATGCGCACGGGCAAATCTCATGGAGATGGAGAGAGCATTTCCACTGCCATCGTGTGTAATAGCATTAGATTTGGGGAGCAGAGGGAGTGGATATGCTTATTGGATTAAGGAGGAATCGGAGTTTGTGAGGATTGGAAATGTTGATGGGGGTAATGCAATTGGAATAATTTTATGATTAAAAATGGTAGACTATAATTTATAAATTTTTGCATGTTCAAGGCTCTTCATGCCCTGCAAGCCATAAAGCCCCCTCTTGGGTAATGTTTGATGACCTTTATCTGGACGGTGACGAAGACGGAGAAAGTTCAGATTCGATCCGACCCGGTTTCGGATTCCAAGCTCTAGACAAATACCTAACGGATGATGCGCACGGGCAAATCTCATGGAGATGGAGAGAGCATTTCCACGAGGGAAAGGGATATCCATACACTCTCGACTCAAAGGCCAGTGATGATGATTTAATATTCATGATGAAGTCTGCTATCCGACATTATGGAAGGCAAGCGATGGACCAAATTAGTCAAAGAAAGAAAGGTACGTGACGTCTTCTGTTTGACTTTTAAATCAGCTAAAATGACTTTGAAGCAATGTGAAACAGTATTTAAAGAAACAATAGGCAGGATATGGTTCGAATAAATAGACAAGCAAATTATTCTAACCTTTTTGTCCTACATTTTGCGCTGAGAAGCTTCTAAATATTAATATTTCCTTCCCATCTCCTCAACACATGTTTGAATGCAATCCTTTTTCTATTTGGTTTCAGGAGCTCCTCCGGGTCCAACAGTTATCCTTATTGCGATTCCTTCAACGTTTGATCGCAGAGCGAGACAACTTGTTCGTGAGGCTGCATTGGAGGTACGCTAATTAGTTGAAAGTTTAATGCTTCCAGATTATCAACGATCATCATGTATTCCAACAGAGTATAGTCATTAAAGATTCTCTCATAGAACATTTCACTCATCTTCTGCGTGGAAACAACATCCGGCTATGACTTTAAATTGCTTCATTACCCTTTTCAGTTAATAGAGTTTTCATCATAGCTAAAGCTATTGAGTTGAAAAGCAAATTCTTTTAATCACATCATCCATTAGAAAAACCTAAAAGCACATACAGCAACTGATTATGATAGCTTCAAATGATTAGCTTACGCAAACTCTATTGACATGATATTATGACATGGAGTATTTTAGAAAAAATCCATTGAAATTGAATTAATGATTTTTCTTTTGAAAACTTTTTGAAAATCTTCGTAAAGAATTTAGCTAAATCTTGCACTAAAGTAAATCGTATAATTGAATAATAGTTATAAGGATTATGACATAATTATATCACAGGCTGGAGTTCTTGCAGAATCCGATTCAATAGCTCTAATTGAAGATTCTTGTGCCACTGGCTTGTTTTCATTACACGCGTTGAAGTCGAAGCTGAACAAAGAGTCAAATACTAAAGGTATTATTACGAAATAGACGCACTTATTATCTTTCATGCAAATTAAAAACTGATCAGTTGATGAATGTGTTTTCTAATAAATTTATAGTCACTGAAATGTCCTACCTCTCGGTGGATTGTGGTGCTGCCTACCTCCACTTCAGTGGATACCAGCTCGCCGAGGGAAAACTGAGACAGTTGATTCTCTCCCGAAGTGACCCACTTGTCGATAGTGAGTTTAAGAAATTGCACTCGTCTATAAAAAAAATACTAGAGGCTAGCAAAAACTGGATTTTTGAATGAAAATGTTTTAATTACAGGTCCTGAGTCATTATTCGAAGCAGAGCTTTCAGCAGTATTTACTCCTACATATATTTTTAACTACCAAAATAAGTATAAAGCCGGCTGGCTAAAACTAATGACTGAATTTGAGCATGCCAAAAATCGCTATGAAAGCCTGTCCAAACAAAACTATTATGTTTTTGTGCCATCCAGTTTTGTGGACCATTTCCGACGTTTTACGAGCATGGAGGTAAATATATAGCACATTTCATTCTAGTATTCTACCTTTCATGTAATATAATCACTTTCTCTTCCCAGGTTGAAGATGCCCTCGAATCCTCCGACATGGTCTGGAACAAGACCGGTGCTCTAGGAATCCCCTACTGGAAAATGCAACGTTTCCTCCAACCCCTCCTTGACTACATGAATGACAAAATAGTGACCTCAATGAAAAAGCACAAATTCGACCACTTGGTCCTAACCGGTGGTAGAGCAGGAGCCAAATTTTATGTTGACGCTATTCGCACAGCGGCTAAAGGATTTGGTGCGACGCTCCATGTGCCAAAGGTACAACTGATACAATCCCTCATTAAAAATCTAATAGAATTATTTAGATAAATGCCCTACAAAACCAGAATTGATACAACTCCCAGGATAAGATTTTAAACAAAAAACATAGTTTTCCTTTAAATTCTTATCATCCAACAACTAACTCTATCTTTAATGACTTTATTATAATAATTTTTTTTCGCTGTATAAACCAGCAACATAAATTCCCAAAAGACAAGCAGACTGTCCCCTATGGTTGGTCACCTGCAACGCTTGTATCTCACAGGATGATTGACACGATAAGAAGAAAAACTTGAAATTTACGAATTAAAACATTTTTATCTCTTTTTAAAAGGAGTATAACGCTGCCGTCTTACAAGGGTCAACAATATCTGTAACAAATCTCGCACCCCGTCTCGTCATCCGATCACGGTTTAGCATTGGAGTAGGTGTAATGACACCGTGGAATGACCATTTACCAGAAGGTGAGCCTATTATTGACATCCATCGTTTGCTCCCTTCTTTGCAGATGTTTCATTCTCAAAAGTCTCTCATCAAATGGCATTTGGAGAGCACGATGTAACTTATCCGTAAACTCTTCAATTTCGTATGGATTGACGATCAACGCCTCTTGCATCATTCCTTTATAAAAATATAAAGTTAAGGCTATCGCGTACACGAGTAATTAGCAAATTCATATCAAGTCATATCGTTCAGCTTACCACCAGCACCAGCAAATGGGCTAAGAATTAGAACCCCTCGGGTCAGAGAGGTCTTGGCAAGCGACGAACTCTTTAGCAACCAAATTCATCCCATCCCTACATGATTGAGAATGTCTTTTATTGTCAAACGTTCAGGTGAGGGTCGAGAGGGTTTGCGGAAAGAAATAAGATGCCTTACTATAGATAGGGTTTAGGTTATGCAAAATTACGACATGTTAACGTTTAGATTACGAGATGTTGCTGTAAATTCGTTCAGCACAAGTTCAAACAGGAAACAACGTAGCATATGTTGAATGAAGTTGGAGGAGTTGTAGGTTGAGTATTTGAGACTGGGCTGGTGGGTTAATTTAATTTTAAATTAATTTTTTACTGCGATTAAAAATGGAGGCGCCTGAGTGGGAGTTGGAGGGTGTTTTGGAGGAAGAGTGGAGTGACTCTGATATGAGTGAGGATGAGTTGGAGGATGAAGATGAAGAGTTGGAGGCGGATGAAGATCATGATGAGCTGCCGGATGAAGATCAAGATGAGCTGGAGAATGAAGGTCAAGATAAGCTGGAGGATGAAGGTCAAGATAAGCTGGAGGATGGAGATCAGGATAAGAAGGAGGATGAAGATCAAGATAAGCCGGAGAAGGAAGATACGGACGGTGCTGCCTGCAATCCCCCCGCCAAGAAGAAGGCAAAGATCACGGATTTCTTTTCGAGGAGCAGTAGCAGTGTTCCAGCAGCGAAGCCCGATCCCTCCTCTTTCAAGTCCAAAACCGAGATAACGGCTTACTTCCGGTCTAGTGGTAGGGGTCCACCATTGGGTTCCGGTAAGCGCTCTGAACCCATCAACGATGGCCTTACTAAATTTCAGAGATTGAAATTTAGTAATGAAGATTACTACAACTACTTGGAGCTAAGGAGCCAGGGAAGTGTCAAAAACAAGCCGGATTTTGACCAGCATGTTAAGGGGGCCACAAGTTTTAATTATCTGAAGGGTGTTCCACAAAAGGATGGACTTACAGCGAGGCAGAGGTACTACAAGCGACACGGCAAGTCAGAGAAGGATAAGGAACGTACGAGAGAGTGGGGTAGCAGGAGGGTTTCTTGTTCTTTTTGTGGACTAGAGTTACTGCGGGGCAACTTAAATTCACACAAGCGCAGAATTCACAGTACCTGTGTAAAAATGCATAAGGCCCTTGAGCAGGCAGAAATCGACGAGATTGAAGAACTGACCAGAGATGGATCAACAAGCTACATGTGGTGGCGTTATAGACAGGGCAGGATAACTGGAACACGAGCTCACAAAGTTAGCTCCCTTACAAGTGCGGATCCCTTCAAGTTAGCTCGACAATTCCTTGCAGCCCCTCGCTCACCCAAGTTCAAGAAGTTCTCCAATTTTGCCACGCGGTGGGGACAGCGTATGGAGCCCAAGGCAATTAAGGAGTACGAGAGGATCAAGAATGTCAAGGTTTCGCCTGCTGGAGTCACCGTTCACCCTCAATACGCGTACCTATGCGCAACCTCTGATGGTAATGTTGACGAGGGAGGGACGAAGGGTTGCGTCGAGGTGAAATCCCCAATCCACAACATCAAACGAGTTTCGGAGAGGAAGGGATCCTACTTAGTGTATTCAGCCACTGGAGACCGGAAGTTGAAGCTTCGCCGCAGTCACACTTACTTCACACAGATCGTGATGGAGATCATGTGTGGACAGAAGGACTGGTGCGACTTTGTCGTGTTTTACTACGACGAAAAGACTGGACAATGTGAAACTTTCATTGAAAGAATTTGGCGAAAGGAGGCTGAGATCAAGTGGAAGGAAATGCTACCGAAATTCCGCAAGTTTTTCGAAACCCACTTGGGTCCTCCTTCACTTTAATAATTATTTTCATTTAGGCATCTTCTATGTTCTTCGGCCTATTATTTTTCTACTATTAATTGTTATATTATCTTGTTATTAATGAATTATGGATTAGTTAATTGAACGTTAATTTGGAGAGCATCCTTTCAGAAATGTTTTCCAAGCTTGACTTATCATAAGAATTTTTTTCAGACCACCATCCCGAAGGTAAAAAATACGTCTGACTGGATATTTTAAATAAGCTGCGTGAATAACTACATGATTGATATATTTTACTGTTAACTCATAACACGTTTTTATTTTGATGGATTGTGTTATGGCTCAACATATCTGTATCAAACATTGATACTTTTACGGCTTTTAATGGAATGCAGCTTTGGGTATAATGATGCTGTTATATTAGTTGAGAAATGAGCCGAGAAAACAAAAAAAGTAGAGAAAATGAATGACAAATAATGTGTTGGCCACAGTGGTATAAAGATTTGATTTTTTCGACAGAAAAACGAGTCATGCGAGATGGAAAATCCTGGTGTGCAGACGTATGGGACAGTCTTATAAAAGCTGATCAAGAACTAGAGTTAAACCGAGTAATCATTAAACGTTCCTATGTTGGAGCTCAGCCAGGCCAGAGCCTCCTTGTCCTACCACTATTTAAGTCCCCTGATGAGCCTAAGGTAAGAAGGCAAACTGTTGCAGATTTTTTCATGCAAAAATCAATTGATTTAATGCACACCTAATATTTTGATATAAAATGTTTTACGATCATTTTTTGCAAACAAGAACTGAGATTGATGGCTTTGTTGTTTTAATCCTTCTGAAAATTTTCTATGAGCTGATTAAATCGCAATCCATTTCAAAGAAGATAGTGTTTAATGCAAGCTTTAAATTTTCTCTTTTTTCCTACTATCTAATTTCAGTTTGTGACGGAGTCATCGGTACAGAAATGCTGTGAGCTCAAATTCACGTCGGGTCAAAGAGCATGGCAAGAAGTGGAACTGGTGCTAGTGTGTCGGCCAAGTGAACTCTTGATTAAAGCGATGGATGGAGGTGTTATGAAAAGCTACGTAGTTGTCGATTTCTCTGATTAATAGTCTCATTAGAGAAGTCATTGTTATATTACCTGCTAGTTTTCGAATTAACCTAGGGATCGAGTAAGTAGCATAGAGAAATATCACCTTTTTTGTTACCATTTCTCTGCTTTTCCTCTTGTACAATTTATGATTCATTGTCAATCTTTAAACTGTCGTGTCATGTAACAAATGTAATTTATTTCTTGGCCAATCCTGTTACTGTCTGTTGCTGTTTCGTCTATAGGATAATATACCACTTTTCCATTAAATTAAGGTCCACACGTGAAAATAGCTGTAGTTTAATGGCTGAAAATCGTCAAAAACAAAATGTGTTATTTTTCAACGATTCATTTTCAGAGGAATGCGAATTCCTTCATGAAAATTTCTAGTAATAAGCTTTCTTCTCGCACTTGAAAGACTTGCCGCTAATATATCCCTTTTATTTCTCTTTCAAAGAGTTTCGCTTGCTTCTGGTATTGTGTCACGACTTTTTGCAAAGTCATATTTCATTAGAACTCTTCGCAAAATGTCAAGACTATCATCGTACAAAATTCAAACGCGTGAAAATATCCATTCGAAGGGATTTGTGAGAGTTTAAGGTTCTTAAGTGAAATACTAATGCAGAGTTGGAATTTTATTATGATCAGATAGAATAAACGATGTCGTCTTGATTAAATGTTCAAAAAAATAAGCATTCAGTTCCAGCGGAACACAAAAATGCCAACGAACCGATTTTTTTGAATTCCATGAGCAGTCTTTCAGTGCACAGATACGTTATATTTGTTGGCGTTACTTTTGATAATCGATGCGAAATCGTCCGATTACCTAAGATTACTTAAAAGCAAAATACTACCAATATGAGTTAGCAAATTACTTATATGTTATAGCTTATTATCAGTAGTTAGTATTTAGATTAAGTTTATAGTTACATTAATCATATATTACAATTGCCAGTTTTGTTGTTTCCTTTAAAATGTTATAAAAAAGAATAAAAATGCTTTAACATGGATAAAAACATAACCTTTATCAATATTTTTTATTAAATCATAACGCGCCATCAACATAAACACAATGCATATATTTCAACTTAATTACAAATTCGCAGAATTTTTTGGATATGAGCTAATTGGATCGGCATTTGCTCAATGAAATTTCCCGTCCTTGAAAGACATTGCCTGCTCCCTCCAATAATTCCAATTAATAATTACGAAATGGATGACCGTGACGTGTGTTGCTTCCCATTTACAACGCACTTGCACCTATGTAAGGCGCAATATCAATCAAGTTCAAGCTATACTTGATCTATATTGAGCTCTTTTCTTTTAAATTTTTATTGCGAAACGTTATCGAAACATTTTAATGTCCTATTGTGCTCTTCACAATCATCATCAATCCATCAAATTCTTCTAAACTAGGATATTAGCAAATAGTCATGTCACGTCGACTCTTCTCATTTGTGCTAAAAAAAATGTTCATTTTGCACTTGTGAACAACAGTTCATTTAATGTCTTCATAAATCTGCAGTTTAAACACAATGAAGTTTGGCAATTTTTAAACTTGATCTATTAAGTGGTTCTGTTACAGAGTAGAGGAATTGTGTTAGGAAGTTTGTTAGGTTGACAAATCTAATTATCATGTTTTTCAAATAATTGAACTTTTTTCCACTCATAGCAGTTTTAGATTTAGGTACTAGTTTAAAGACAAATATTATTATTGGAATTCGAGAGTGCTAGATCTGAAAAAGATAAAATAAATGGGAGTGCTTTAATACTCGTTTTAGAGGAAAAGTGGAGGAAAATCGTTGACAACTTTTTATACAGGTAAGGATTGGTATGCGTTGGTTTTCTCTAGTTTTTTGACTCTTTATATAAATTATTTAACTTCCCCATGAGCTTGTGATTCAACAAGGTAAATGATGGAAATTGTTTCGTAATTGTTCTAGGATGAGATGAAAAATAGTGTTTCATGAACGGATTCCCTCTCCAACATTCCACACTTTGCCTCATTTTTCTCTAATCTCTGTTTTGTTATCTTTGCATGCAACTTCATTTCCACTTTCCTCTTTTAGTCTTGCACACACGCACATTTTTAGGCATACATTTCGTCTAAATAGAGAAATGACGTCATTTTTTGTTTTGTGCAATATTTACAAATAGTGTACTCTTCTGCTATTGCATACATAAAGTCCTAGATATGAGGAATAGCTTATATTTGAAGCTCACATAAAAGTAAATGTTGCCCATTATTTTCCTATTATGACTACGCTTTTTTGTATCTCTTCTGGATAGAATGAAGAGGAGCTAAAATATTGATAAGCCAGCCTAATAGTAGTGTTCGCTTCTATCTCTAAGTAATTTTAATAGAGGCAGCAGGTAAACGAAGTGGAATCATCTGCAGCATCACATCACCCTCACACACTGACTTATGGCTTGGTTGTGCAACAGGAAAGGTATTTTTGCTCCAGGCATAATTATCATCGTCATCATCATCATCACCGTCATATTTTTAAGTATCAACTTGACAGTAAACACAAAAGTTCTCAATTCATTGTAAGCAGCTCATAGGCAAACTACTTATCTTATAGCTCATCCCCCACATCCTAATAGCATATTATATTCTTCTTTTGCTTCGAGTAAAAAAATATGCTGTAATATGACATGATTACTATGGGATGGGATCGTTTCAGTTTGCATTGCTGTAATAATTATTGTAACCTTCTGAATGGCATCGGTAAAAAAATTTCATAGTAATATAGCACATTACTTATGCATACGACACACTCCGGTAAGTAGCCATATGGAACTTTTACTTGCTGAAACGCATCGTCACTCGTCACCAATTTTTTAAAGGCCATTCTATATAAAAACGTGTAACAAAAATATTCGTGCAGGAGAGAATTGGATTGAATAAGAAGTTATAAAGTCATGTTCGTCCACCCTTCTATTTACTAGTCATCCAGTCTGAAGAGATACTAAAAAAGGGAGTCTTAAGGTTGCTTACTCATATAAAAGGCCTCTGCACATTAATCCTAATGCCCCTTCTTCCTCAAATTCCTAATGGGATCCACCAGCCATTGTGGTTATAGAATCTCTTGAATCAACAGGTGAGAAAATATCAACAAAACGTAATAGGGAAAAGGGGTTTGAAGATGATCATCATCACAAACAACAACAAGCCATTCCCTAAACATTTTTCTATGAATGTGATGATGCTCTCGTCGTGGTATTCCGTATTAAAAACCTGTTGGATTAAAGCTACCATTTTTTCATATGTAACTCGGGCTCATATCATCATTTATCGTCTTTGCTAATACACTACGTTTTTTTTTCAAGAGTAGACCAGAGGGATGTAGGCCAGGGTCCTTTGACATTCATCATTAGAATTAGTTTTAAACTTATTCCTGCCCGCAGTCCTAATAACGTGCGTCGTGCATTTTAATAAAGAGTTGAGCAAACCAGGTTTTCATCGCTAGATCGGATCAGGCATGTGCGAGAGAGAGGAACATGGAAAGGGAAAAATTCGCAACATGTTTGATTATTATTCATACTAAAATGTAAAAAGGAACAACAATATAATTGATCCTGCTTCTCTCTTCATCACCCACTCCAATACATATTTGGTATTTGTAAACACAAATATTCACCAACTGATATTGACTCGAAGTGAAATGATAGGCTTTGGCATTTTGGCAGAAATATCAAGTGAACGGGTTCATTAGTTGGTGGCTGTGAGTGGTGACGGTACACGTATGAAATTGATAGTTGCTGTTGATCAGCATTATTTTTATTTGTGTAAACACTTATTACTTTACTAATAAAATTGTGTTTTTGCTCCTACAACCCTATAGTTAAAGCGGTTATTTTTCGTGAGATTTTGAGAAAAAAAGAATTCTATGAATTTTAATGAGTTCAGCAGTAAACCTCGAGTGATACCAATTTATTGTTGAATGAAGATGATATATCATCAATTCCTAAATAATTAATTGCTTACTTCGACGAGTAGCGAGAAAGAAAGGTGATTGACAGTGAGTGAATCGGTACCTCTGTTTGCCTTTCTCCTGACCGCATCTGTGTTCAAGTGAGTTCATTCCAAAGTTTTTTTTGTTTACATTATTAGTAAATTCAGGTTTGCGTCCTTATTTATTTCCTTCATTAAATATAAACACAATTATTGAACCAGTCAATCCATTTCCCGGTTTTAAGCTTTTGGGATTCGTAATTTGTATTTATTTGTGACGGCAATTGATTGTGATGCATTGATGTTGACAGGACGTTCGCCTGCCTACCTCAGAGTGAAGTTTAAGTTCATAGTCATTAAACCATCAAAGATCTAGTTATCAGTATTTGAAATGAGACGAGAATAGCATTTTTTCACAATGAAAGCATCAAAGTCGGCGTCTATTATTTATGCATTCCAAGTGCATACAATTGTATCAACCTTATCTACACTTTTAGAGTGGTAATTAAACAGGGGGAAACATTTATTTTGTCGAAAACCGAGTCATAAACTAATAGCTATGAAAAACATTGACTCTTCTCAGATTAGTTAGTGTTTATGCGTGCCTCTCACCGCTCCTATCATCTAACAGGTAAGAATATACTGATTGTTCGTGAAATGTAAAAGCAAACCTGTAACGTTTATCACATTTCTGAACTTGACGTAATGAACGACAAGCATAGCCGTTTTGTGCAGGAGTATTCACAGTAATAATTGTCCTTTCTACTTTTGCCATGTTGAATTGCCATTGCATCAGCGGCAGGTAAACTTGATTAGTATTTCGTAGTCAGATTCACACAAACTCTGTCTCTATGCAGTTAGTTTAGTGAAGCCACCAACCAGTACTCCTAAAAATTCTAACCGAGCAACAAGTCTCCTCTCAGAGTGTAGTGCAGTGGCCGACGAGATGTGCACACTTAGGTGAAAAAGTAGCATTTAAACTAAAGTTTGCTTTGTGGATTCAGAGGATTCTGATTCTACATAGGAATTACGTAGTAATCGACATTGTCATGTAGATAAAGGTATGTGATAATAATGGACTCAACTTCAGTACTTTTTTGCACTTTAGCAAGCAAAGCATAGCGGATAGAACGGTAACTCTTGCAGTAACAATACTGAAAGGGGGACTTGTTTAGGGTTGGCACTTTTATTTCAGGCTAGAGTGAGCAAGAGATCGTCATCTCCGATTTTTCAGATTGCATTGCGTGCCTATTGCACTCTCCGTGTGGCAAAAATCACGATAACAGGGTTGGATCTGTAGCTCGAGCTTTTATTTTTTTCACTCTATATTATTTTTCACCAAACAAATGCCACAACTTCGTGCTCGTCCCCCATCAGTTCAAGAGTTTGCAGTGGAAAAGCAACTCGGGATGAAAGGAGAGCTCCTTTCAGTTATCCTTTTATTGTGCATTTCAAACAATACTAAGCTATAGGTCGTGAATCAAAGTATGACTTTTAGTCTTAGTCCTCTCCTTTTAATGGATTTGCATTCTTTAAATCTTTTTTTGTGTAATAAAACATTTGTTTCTTCGAAATCTCTTAGAAATTAGAAGAAAAGAATATTTAATGACCTGTTGAATCCAAATACTTTTCGCAGATTGCACCTTAATCACATATGAATCGTAGTGGTTTATAGTTTCATGTGTGATTATTACACTACATTCTCCCTAATAGTCCTCATTTGATCTGTGAAAGAGACGAAAAACATACATTTGACTATTGAATTACTTTGAATCATCACACGGATGGGTTGAACCCTACGATCTTTGAAAGCCATTTCCGCAATCGAAAAAGGAGAAAAAATTGTGAGACTTATAAAGTATATGCAAAATACTTGGATGAGAAAAAGTGCATGTTATTTTACGCAGGTAATACGTAACGATTGCATTTGTAACTGGGCGGTGGTGGCAGTGTTTTAATAGCGCATACTCATACAAAGTCTTTAATGTTAGGATTTTTTTCCAACTTATAAAATACTACACCGCTTGTGTAATATTCAAAACATTCTCGAAAGCCTTGTGAGAAAAAGATTTTCAGTTATTCCTGCACCGTTCTCCTAGACAAGTTCTGTAATAATAGCATGGTTTGACAAGTTCTCTCCTTGATAATTTTCTGCAGATTCTCAGCGGAAGGAATGTAATAGAAGACGTGGCCACGCACGTATCATTTATTCTCGTGCGCGTTCCTTTTAAGAAACTCGCAATACATTGAAACAATTGACTGTGAACTTCACCGAGGATCTTAGCAAAAGTTTCAACCTCTCTGGAGGTTCAAGTGTGTGTGAATTTAACTACATAGTTACCTCGAACCAGTGATAAAAATCTTGAAGAGCATTTCCTCACTTCCCACCTAGTTCCCAGAGGCCTTGATTGGAAAACGCAGTAGTTTCTGCGCAGAAAATGGCTTCAAAGTCTAATCCTAATAGATCAAAGTTTGATTCATCTTCAAGTCTTGGAAGCAACGGATACGGATCTACTGGTTCTCCTACTTCTCCAGGTAAGATTATAAAATTTTAGTAAATACAAACTATAATAATCATTTGAAATAAGCCATTTATGGTCAACTTAATGCATATAATCTTCTCCACAAATTAATTATCCTTTCATTTTGTGGCTTTATTGAAGCTGTCATAAAGTATCGCTTCATAACCCACCAATTATTACTTTTTCATGCATGCTTAGGCATTAGGAAGATAAATGTGGTCACTTATGCAGTGCTAAGTGTATTCAATTATTGTTCTACAAAAACCACCTTTAACATGTTAGTTTTTTTCGGCCAAGATTCCATTCATTTTCCTCATCTGAGAGCTCTACGTTTTCATCATATAATGAATGAGGGGGTGCGTGAAGGTGTCTGTTTAGCAATGCAAATTAATCTGCATAAATAACTGCGTGCAATGCAGACCCAGTGTAGCAATATTTGCAGGTTAGTGATGATTATTCTATTGTCTCAACTGTCCGAAATGAGAATGTGATCGAAACTGTTCACAACTGCAGTGCAAAAGAGTTCCACGTGCTGCTCTGCCCTTTTTGGGTACGCACTTTCCAAACTAGCCAGTTGGTCAATACTTACCGTAACAGCTTGATAAACTCTATAATTTAAAAGTTTAAATGAATTACTCTTAAGTCTTAACCGTAGGCACAACAAAGCTAGTCATTGTTTGGAAAGGCAAACAATTCTATTTGAAGATATAATCAAATCTGATAAGTAAGGCGAAATGTGACCACGAAAGTAAAACGCGTAAAAAGTTAGTAGTCTTATGAATATTCTAAATAGATGTTCAACTTCACTTCAAGGTCTATTTACTGCATACCTTTAACTCTTCACGAGAGAGACAAGGTAGTCGTGATATTGCTTTAGCGGAATGATTTTTATTAGCTTTGTAGGCAATACCGAAATAAGCACAATTCCAAGTAGTGTCGAATGAAACGAATATGAAGATCGATTTTGTATAAGTACATTATATACAATGACATTGCAAATTATAGACCAAATGCTGAAATATTTTAGTCATGTTAGAGATCAATTTATTGCTAAACGCAGTTTTTAATTATGTCTAGAATGGAGATTTAATTCATAGCAAGGTTAATACATGTTACAAGTCACAATTTGCAAATCATTAAATTCAAAAACTAGCCAAAATATTTTTCATAAAGGTTATTTTTAGCAAGATAATAACTGGGACATTCTACGAAACTCGATAACCGGCTGTATAATGAACTTACACGGAACTTGTGCACTCTGATAATGAAGAGGATCTATGAGAAGTGAAGAATTCGCAACAGATATGTATGTACTTATGAGACTTTATGGTATAAATTACAGGTATGAAGAAGTGTACTGTTATCTCTGACTTGAAGGAATGTACTGAAATGAGATTGAAATGTTTGCCTTAAGGGATAAATGGGCAGTGACAAGAATTTTGAGGATTAAATAACGATCCCTGAAATCACAAGCATCCGAAGACGAAGCCAAAAAAAGAAATTCGTAAAAAAATACCCATAAAAGGTTGCTGAACTTGATGTAAAAATCATAAATAGCATTATCCTTTCAATCAATGATTTTTTGTCAATAAAAGGCACACTTGTATGTGACAGCTTTTACATAAGCAATTTAGAAAATTATTTTATAGCGATGTCATTCCTTTTATAAAAAAACAGTTTTGCTGTACGAAATACCACTTTTGAAATAAAATATCTATCCGTTATCAGATTATCCATTTTAAAGTTTCGGAAGGTATAAAAAGGTTAAATCAAAATCTACAAAAATTTTGCCAATTTTGCAAAAATGGAATCTGGGACAAATTTGTAGTAAACAATTATTATTTTCTTCGTTATTAGAATTCTTGGTAAATTTTTAATTTATTCTCAACCGAGGAAATAAATACTCTTTTTATGGACATAACAATGCATATTTTAGGCATGTAAAGAATTCTAATATTTTGCTCAAGTTAACTTATTAAAATTGACTTTCTGTCATTGCCCTGACCTTACGAGCTTTTATTTTTACTGTCGAAGTAATTTTGAAGATAAACACTGCTATTTGGATTTCTATGCTATAAATGCAACGATAAGGTCGCAGTTCTTGAACCCGTTTTTATGTCTTCTCGGATTATTTTTCATTTGAAAATAAATGCACTCTTAAAAACGGAATGATAACAATGCGCAAATAAGGAAAGAGGATAAAGGGAAAATGCTGTCCTCATTTTATGAATCCACTTTTGGAAGAAAAAATAGTATTAAAATATTTTAGAGCATTTTGTTAAGAAATTTGATATCTCGTCTTGGCTAGGCTAGACTTGGCCGTGAACCTTTCCAGGAAGGAATTAAAAAGTTATCATGCGGTAATAGAATTGGGTTTCAAATCTGCATCTCTTTAGTTTTTCATAAATATATGAATTATGTATGAACTCATCCTTGTCTGCAGGCTGCAGACTTGCATGACTGGAACTGGGATTGGGTTTTGCGTGATTTTAATTAATTCATTTTTTTCTTATATGTAGAGCGGCCAAAAACTCCAACCATGAGATCGAGAATTGACGAAAAGAATGCCCTAATTGGGCTTAATAACCGGCTTGCCAATATTCTGCAGAGGAAGCAAGAGCTCGAAGATGAGAACAATTTGCTAGGCAGAGAGGTAAATTACTAAAACGAATGTGGGGTAAAGTGGTCATTAGTGATTTTCTTAACATTTCTGCAAATCTTATCCAACAGCTTCAAGCCGAACGAGAGAATACAATTAAGACCTTAACCCGTCTTCAAGTTACGTATGACGGAGAGCTTGAAAATGTCCGGAAGAATTATGAAGACAGTGAAAAGGACAAGGCTAGGTTGGAGATGTCCAATGTCAAGATTCAGAGGGAGTTGGAAGATATGAAAAATAAGTGAGTATGAAGATGACACCTAATAATTAATTCAGTTTTAATTTCACACGTTCATTCAGCAGCCCATAATTTTCTGATGAAAACATCCAAAAATGGATTTTTACGATGTCTATAAATCTCACTTAACAAGTTTTAGTCGCACATTTATGGCGTTGATACCAATATCGTAATTTATCCTTCGCTATTTTTAGATACGACAAGAAAATAAACGAATTACCTGTTCTACAAAATAAGCTCGCACAGGCCAAGGCACAAGTGGACAAGTTGACAACTGATCTTCAGCGAGCTCATGATGATCGAGAGAGAATGGCTCGTGAGAAAGCTGTGAGTATTTAAACTATGCCGTGTCTTCAAGTATAAAATGATAATTACATGTTTAGCTTTAAAAAATTAAGTGTTCTTGATGGTGAAACATTAATAGTAATAATATATCACGACATGGAAAATGTGATTGCCCCAAAGGCATTCGATGCAAACATTACGACGGAAGTTGACTGCTTGTAAAACGCCCATAATAATTCTTAAATTTTCAGGACTTGCAAGACGAAATAAATCGTCTAATTCATGAAGTCGAGAATCTCCGAAGGCGTTTGGAGGAGGAGTGTATGGAGAAAATTGAGCTCCAAAGCCATGTCAAAGGACAGGCAGAAGAGTTTGCTGTGAGGACTCAGATCTTTGAGCAGGAAATCGTGAATATTAAAAAGCATCGCGAGATCGAAATTGAAGAGATGGACAATCGACTCCAGAAGGTAAGCTGAGAGCTTTTAGAGTCAAGAGCTAAGCTATTAATTATATTTTATTATTTAAAAGTAGTAATTAAAAGCATGCTGCCACTTGGGCAAGACTAATTAGCACTTGTTGCGAACCTCGCCTAGAAAAACTCTTTCTATTTGCAGAAATATGAATCTCAACTGGAGAACGACATCCAACAATTGCGTGACGAGTTTGACAGGAAAGCTCAATCAAACAAGGAGGCACAAGAAAACTTATTTCAAACAAAGGAAGGTGATCTTAAAGGACAAATCAAGAGGCTTAAAGATCTCATTTCTCAAAAAGGAAATGAACTTAGCTCTATGCAGTCCAAGATGGATGCTATCTCACAAAAGCTTTCCGCTTTGGAAGGAGAAAAGTTTGGTTATCAGCAAATCATTCGTGATTTACAAAAGAAAATTCAAGAAGATGAAGAAGCTTTTGCACAAGAGAAGCATAGGTTGGAAAGAGAAAATGATGATTTGCGAGCTCGCATGGATAACTTGATCAAAGTATGTCAATGTTAAACTATCATTACTATCGCAAAACACGAATACTCAATAAATGAAATTGATTTAATCAATTAAACTTTGATTTTTAGGAATATCAAGATCTGTGGGATACGAAAGTTGCACTTGATAATGAAATTGCCACATACCACATGCTTTTGGAAGGAGAAGAGCGGAGGTTGGGTTACTGATATTAATTATGCTTCAATTGTGGAAAGTGGAAACACATCGCTAAAATGTTTATTCCTTAGATTGAACCACTTGGAGGCAAACCCACGTCAGCAGAAGGTGACGACCACTACCAGGGAATCAACATCAACATCGAAAACGTCTGCCTCATTTACGGTTGTTTAACTTTATTCTCTCGCAGCTAACTTTATCTGTAGTATCGTTTCACTGTTCACTCTCGGGTCTTTTGTTATCGTACATTTCGATAAGTGTTGAAGTGTTATGAATGAATTCTGTACGTGGCTATATAATCGGTGTGCAATTTTTTTGGTGTCTTGATGAGAACTCACAAAAATCTTTATGAATGTATAATACACGTATGTATTTTATAACAAATTAGCGAAAGTATGTATCTTTCATGATTATTTTAAATGTATAAAGTAGGAGGTAAACAATTTTTAAATAATTATAGAACTTTATGATTTTTACAATTTAATTTAATAAGCAGCTCTCTTTGAAATTTATTGGGAAAGACCAATTCTGCAACAATCCCTCCTCATGAATTGTAGCCATACATCGACGTATTGTTGAAAGAAAGCTAACTGCCATTCCTCCACAGATTAAATGTATGTTTGTTATGTAATTAGAAATTATCATATTTTAATTTTAACTGCACATAAGACGATTGATAGTTTTAATTATGATTGTTGTAATTATATGAATGTATAAAAGTTGCATGTTTTTTGTGTACTTAAGTAAGCTACATTAAATGCTGCGAAATTTAAACTGAAACATTTATCCCAAAAAAGTTATAATGCTGCTAGTCATATTTATTTTTGATTATTATCTTTCGCAAACTTTAAATGTTTGTAGGTGAAGTAAGTCTGTGATCAAAATGCCGTTTCTGGAAAGCTTTATATTTAAGCAGTTTGGTGTGATGGTCGAGATTCATTGCTTTCGCTAGATTCGGAGCTTACACTTCTGCCCCTCCTTGGTGGGCGAGATTCCTTGGATTCGCTGGACTCGGAACTTGCACTTCTGCGTCCTCTGGATGGACGAGATTCGTTAGATTCGCTACTGTGACTTTTGTCTGCAACGCTTTCATCAGACTCGGAAGTAGCGTCCCTACGACCTCTCCTTGGTGGATGAGATTCATTAGATTCGCTAGATTCTGAGCTTACGCTTCGCCTGCCTCTCCTTGGTGGGCGAGTTTCTTTTGATTCACTGGATTCTGAGCTGGCGCTTCTGCTATTTCTGGAATGGTGGGACTCGTTGGACACACTACTCTGACTTTTGTCCGCGGCGCTCTCGTCAGACTCAGAACTGACGCTCCTTCGTCCCCTCAAGCCTTCCTGGCTTTTACTTTCGTCGGATTCAGAACTCTTGTTTTGCGGTTCTAAATAAATACAAAATTCACTTTATTTACTTTCTCTAGTGAAACAAGATCATTACATTCCATCTTTCTGTCTTACCTGTCTCATTTGACGCAGAATCGGATTTATCGGCGCGTTTCTCCTCTGACGAACTACCGCGGGCATTTACTGCAACGAGTACAAAAAGTAGCCCGAATAGAACTATCGAAAGCTTCATGTTTACAGTTGTAAAAATGAAATCTTATTAAAGTTTTTGGATATTTACTAGCTTCACAGTTAGACTTGATATGAAAATATTATCCAGATTGGTTCATATTTATACCGAAAATTACAAAATTATTTATGCGTACATATTTACGTGGTCTATGGACCTGCATTGTTGTATGATTTTACTTGGGAGACTGATTGATTTATGAATACACTTTGTTATGATTTTCCAGTGGAGTTGACGTCAAATTTAAAATCTGAGAAAAATAACATAATCCACGAGTTCTTTTTTAAACATTTTTCCATCAATAAATGATGCATAAGCTAACTTACTTGAGGTAATGAAAGTATAATTTTTGTCATAAAGGAACAAAGCAGGAAACCAGTAGTCGGGAAATTAATAATTTATATTAAATGGAAAAATATAGATTATTTTTACAGATGCGTCATGCGTTTATAAATACTTACGTGCGCTAATTGCAATTTAAATATACTCGTATTCTAGCCTTAAGCATTTACCCAATAAAATGTCAACCCCGCTTATATATAACTCATTTTACTCGCACTTTCTCGATACAACGCACGTATGTCTTTTCTGCGTATTAGACTTTACTTACCCTCAATTAAATCACTTGAATGATGGAAAACATGTACTTAACCCTTTAGCATGATAATAAACTATTTATCCATATTGATCCAGCCACATGTCCGCGCATAACTTATCATAGCCAGTGAAATGCTCTATCTAAACTCATACTTGCATTAGTCATGTCCACAGAGAGCAAAAAATAAGGTGATGAAATCTAGAAAGTAGCATAAGCAATGCAATTCTCGGCTTCTTCAAGTTGTTTGATGATAAGAGTCAATCATAATAGACAGCAAATCAACAAATGATTTTGGAAAACATCCTGTGTGGGGAATATAATGGTATATAATTGATGACAAAATCAGTACGTTTGTACCCCACGCTAACATTTATAAAGTCAATTTTAATCGTCATTATCTTCCAGATCATTTGTTACATTCATACATTTTTGTCCTATAGTCAGAATAAGAACATTCCAGGAGCTTCTGATTTGATTTCCCCCATGTCTCTGCAAAATTCTAGAAGTCTCTCATTTATGTCTTTGTAAAATAACGATTCAGTCATTTTGCATTGCGACTCGCAATTTGCGAACGTTAAGCGAGTAAATGGAGATGATAAATATAGTTATGCTTATTGAAAGCTGTATCCAAAATAGCTTTTTAACCAAACAATTACACACGTATACACATATACACCGGAGTTATATGTTTCCTTTGCATGGAAAACTATCCCATGACTCACATTTTAAATCATGTAGACTGGAATGAGTGAAATCCCTTGTTAGATTTGATTAATTAACACAAATTAACTAAAACATTAGCTCATCTCCAGTTGAAACTTCATCCATCTCTATTATCCTTATGATAACTTACATAATCACTGGAGCCCGGTAGTAATAAAATCTGTGCTTATTGCGACAGAAAGCTCATAACGAATGAATTAGACAATGCACATGAGTTTGAGTTATGTAAATTTCATTTCTCTTTCATAATTTGCAACGATTACAATAGTTTGATTGAGGCGAGTGAGAACATGAAACTGAAACCTTGTAAAACTGCATTGAGTTAAATTATCTAATGGGAACCTAGACCGAAATGAAAACATTTAAAGAACTAGAACCTTGGATAAATGGAATGACAGGAAATTGATGCTGATTTATGCGAATCTATGTACCTAATGGCACTGCGTATATGAACCTTACAGAGCTATGATGTGCGCCTAAATTTTGCTAGAAATATACATCATGTGACCATTGGGGGCTAAGTATCCGCACTGGACGAATGATGATTTGATGAGTAGATCAACAACAACTCTTAAAATTAATGACAATCAAAATAAATGACGCTGTGTTGGCTCCTATTGACGTTAGTAATTCTTTGAACTTTGCCAGTTACATCCAGCTCATTCGCAAATATAATATCGTGTAGATAAGTTACCTCCAGCATTTTCCTTGTATTCAAGTAGTGATTCTCAGACAGACAGTTCTTCCAATAAAAACCGTTAATTACACAAATTAACTATGCGTCAAGCAAAGAAGGTGCTTTTGTTCTCAACTATCCTGATATCCCTTTATATCAGCGTGATTTCTAAACCGACAAGACGTTACCGATATGACGCTGACTTTCTAGACTCAGAAATCCAACGGATAAGGTCTGGTAAGGCAGCAGAAATTGAGCCTGACTGGGCACAAAATGAAACGGAAACTGAGAAAGCTGAAGCATCCCCCGAAACAACTTCAGATGAGGAAGAAAGTACGAGCACTAGTCAGGATTATTACAGTAGCTCAGAAGAGATCGATGTTACCTGTGCTCCTGATAAAGGCTGGCATATCAGAGGTACGTATGAAGTAGACTGGAACAAAATTCGTTATCGGAAATTAAAATTAAAATTAAAAAAAAATTTCAAATTAAAATTATCGAAAAAAAATACGTTTACAATTTTATTTTCAGGCCAGCGATGTGTCCCAATAAATTGTCCTGGAGGACCTGCAGAGCGAGATTTCAACACGGGAGAGTGCCTCTACGCAGCGCAACAACCAAGAGGAAGGTTTACCAAGCCATTTCAACAATGGAATGACCTCAAGTAAGTAATAACTCTCTTAAATCTATTTTTCCATATTCGGTGGAAACTTTGTCAGAGATTAATTTATTCCTACATTCTTTAGCCACGTATACAGATCCAGTCCAATGTCAACCCATTTTGTTCGAAGCATGATTTTAATGAGAAAAGGATAAGGGAATAAAATTCAAAGGCAGTTTTGATGTACCAATCATTAATTTAGTTGTTTAGCATACAAATCAACTACATTCTAATTGCTTCGTACATCCTGGGAAGAGTACAATTCAGTTACAACTTATAAATAGACGAATTAGTTAGAATTACGTAGTTATATTGCCGTTGTATGTTGTATTACTTTAAATGAACTTGCTGTACCCATTGTCAGTTGAATAAATCCAATTTTTAATTAATTTATTCTAATCATTCATGGAAGTATAAAAAATATTATTATGCATGAATAGTTCAAGAGAAAGGGTTACACTTTCTCAAAATAAAATCAGGGGTATTACAAAACTTCTGACCAAAAATTTAAATTAAGTTAATAAACCGATTGGTTCAGATACTCTTATACTAATCGTGCTTATAGTTTTTGTTTGGGATTCAGTTTTGAGTCCCCTGAATTTGGCGAAGTGAAAGTGAAACGGAAGTGAAAGCAAAACTGATAGACAGAAATGTATGACTACGACGTCAATATTTAAGCTTTTTTCATATATTGTAAGCCTAATCATGGGCAGGTGTCTTCATATTGGAATGTGGTAGATTGAGCTAGTAGCTGATTTTTCACTTTTTGCACTTCTGCTCGTCAATCTCCATTAGTTTAAAAAGGTCATTTTGTGGTGCAGTGAAATGGCAGCCCTTCCGCCACCAAAAGCCCCATCTTCGTTGGTCAAGGTAAATACAAGCATAATTAAAATTACTATTTGCAATTTGGAGCGAGCGTTATGGAGTGGTGTCACCAGTTTAATTTAATTTAATTAAAAGTTAAATGTTTTGCTTCTGAAGATAACTCGATGGGCCTTGCTCAGCGTCGGGATATTCTATGGACATACGCGGCGTGCTGAGCTGAAGATCCAGGAAGACGCGCGTCGGTGCAAGGAGGAGTGCGAGCGACCTGCGAAGGAGGCAGCTGCCGCGGCTGAGAAGTTAAAGAAGAGTAGGGAGGAAATGATTTATTTGGCGGAGCAGGCTGGAGTCGGGTAAACTTTCACTTTAATCAACCTTTATAGTCATCTGATATCATGATTTAAGATAATAATGGTTTATTTTTGGAAATTATAGAAAGTGAAGACGATGAAGGATGATTGTACGCGCGCGGTGATGAATATCTGAAGTAAAACTTGTTTATTGCAATTTATCGGTTTGTGTAAGACTATCTTATCTTGTAATCCAGTAATCGTAAGTATATTTTCGAGCTGAACTGAAAGGTTTCGAATAAATTCAAAGGTACATATGTCTTAAAATGAAATGGTTATAGTCTATGCCCCAATCATTAGTCTTAACTGCTGCTAAATAGTCACATCACGGTTCTGCAATTAATTCATGAAGTTATGGTGATCCCTTGAAATAGAGTGCACCGGAGTAAATTAGAGTAAAAGCTCATCTCCCATTCCCACTCGAGCATAAAATTTTTGTTTCATCTGCACATACTGACAATTCAAAATCTTCAAGTGAAGTCAAAACTTAGCTCCCAAATTAATCCACTCTTCTTATCCAAATCTACTTAGAAATTTATAATGGCAGTAGCAGGCATTCGATCAGCCACCACCAGAACTGAAATAGACCTCCTTGGCTTACCCGAACTCCCTGAGATCCCTGAAATCATATTATGTCTACATTTTCCTGGCTCCGAAGGCTGGAACAAGCACTGGAGAGATTTTAACAAAAAGGTGAAGGAGTTCCATCAATCCATGATTGACTTTAATTGGAGGATGCTAGAATGGTATGCATTGAAGTCGAGGCAGTTGCACCGCTTTGGGATGAGGTGCAACTATATAGCAGGGACCTTAATTAGTGGGCCACGAATGACAATTATTTATACAAAGACGATTTCAGAGGGAGATGGTAATCATTTGATATGAAAAGTCCTGATTTGAATGTCTGAATAAGAATTTTATTTTTAGCCATATCCGAAGTTAAAAAGCTATTACCTGATCCTGTTAGAAAAGATGTTATTCAACTAGAAAAGTAATTTAGATTGAAGCATTTATTCTCGTCGAGTTAACTAACTTCGTCTTTTAACTAGGGTCGGTTATAAGCTAATTTTGGTAGGAAAAATATTCATTTTCAACAATGACAAAGTGATTATCATCGATCATGACATGGATGGCGACAAGTCTTTCTATCGAAGTATGTTTTCAGACTCTACAATTTTTCCCAGTTAGTCTAAAAATATTTTTAAACTGCTTTCACTTTACCTTTAGACTGTTTAAAGTTTACCCTGTTCGATAAGAACGAAAGGGTCAACATAGTTGAGGCTTACTCAAGAGTTTATGGAGGCATAAAAAGCTCATTCGTTCTCGGTGGAATAGGTTATTGAAAAAATAAGAAAATAAAACATGCTTCGTGTAATAATGCTTATCTGCTTATAGGAGGACTTGTAGTTAGTCTGATAACCGGCTATTATGACAAAAAGCCAGCTTTGTTCCGTGGCTGCAAAGATGAGAACTTACTTTGGCTACTTTTTAAGCGATGGTTTCTTAGCTCTGTAATGTATACAATAACGGAACGAATTCTCCTCCTAAAATTCTCGCAACCCAAAAGTTACGTAGTTTCGGGTTCAGCGGGGGCCGTTTGTGGTTTGCTCTTAGGACTTTGGGGTTAGTTAATTTAAAAGTGTAAGATAAATTATGGAAAGCAATATTTAATGTTTTCTCTTCGTGTCCAGATAAAAGTGATCCCATTTCAATGCTATTAGCCTCTGTCGAGTTTGGCCTCTACTCATTCTTATGCAATATCTTCTTCTATAAACGTCCCAAAATAGTTTGTAAAGAAGATGATCATTCGTTGTTCTATCAATAGTTGCTGCCTTATAAAATTTTATAACACTTCATTACACCAATTTGACCGAAATATTTCAAATTAAAGTACGCATATTCGGCTAATAAAATTATTGTATTTCTAGATTACTTTGCTTTTGATTTCAAGCAGAATTTTTATTCCATACTAACCACTTAAACATAATAATTCCAATTAAACATGGCATAATTATTCCAATTCTATATTCTCGCATGAAAGTAACCGTAAGAAACATAATGTGCCACATAATTAGAAGTAAGCCTATGTTAATTTATTAAGCCACTGTTCCTATAACCTATGCAAGTCATTAGTCTCACACATCTAACCTTGCTATAAAACTGAAAACTCAATTAAGTTATTTCATTTAGCTATTGAACAATGATCAAGTTACCAAAATGCGTAAATGCACTTACATTGATAACTGTGCCGATACTGTTTTCGGTGCTCCTATTCTTTCATTATATTGTGGTTCCGAAAGGGCATCAGCCAGTGCTTTTCGGTTACCAGCTAGGATGGGCTTACATATTTTTCGTCGTTGGTATACTATGGATGTAAGACATGTTTTATGTAAATATATTTGCAAATTTTATCGTATAGTAAATCTGAACTCTGATACCCAATCTTCAGGACAAACGTTGTGCCGGTGTCACTGCCCGGATTCATCCCGATAATCGCCATGCCCCTCATAGGCATAGTCCATTCTACCATATTGGCTAAGGCTTTCATGTCCGGCACAAATATGGCCCATTTTGGTATAATCGCAATGATGATGGCTATCTGTGACTCCCCCCTTAGAAAAAGATTGGCCCTCCGTATTTTGGAACATGGTTACGGCAGCTTGAAAACCATCTACTCTCTCATCTTCGCCTTAACAGTCTTAGCGGCTATGTGGATCAATGCAACTGGTGCCACTTATCTGATGATGCAAGTTGTGGATGAAATAATGGAATGCATGAGACGCGAAATTGGAAACGGGTCCTTGGGAGAGGAACGGATGCAAGTACACGCGCAATTAGAGAGTTACAAGCCCGAGTCTGATCCGAAAGATGTTACTAAAATTGACTCTTTTTTATGAAGCGACATGTTATTTTGGAAAGTAAATATTAAATTTTCATTTAGCTTGAGGAATATCAACCGCCCGAGACAGTAACAGAGCAACCTCCTCCTCCACCCGCTATGCCTTTCGTGAACAAAATAAATCCTGAAGATCCTGCCAATCCCACGCAATGTGCCATTCCCCAAGCGCCTGAAGTGGAAGGGGAAGGGGAGACGCCAAAAAGCCCCCAAGAAATCTTCGACGGGCAAAACGATGAACTCTTACAAAGTTACGGAGGCAAGTTACTCTTTGCAATTGCAGTTGCTGCTAACATTGGTGGTAATCTATGGCCTTATGGTTCGGTTTCGGGGATGGAAATGTACAAATATACCGTCAACAATACCAAGACACAAATACAGACACCCATCCACAGATTTTCGGAAGCGTCCTGGATGCTCTATCATTTACCTTTGCTCATCATAAACGCATTAATAGCCCACTTTCTCCTCAAGAAGTTGACTTTCTTCGGCAGCTTCACCTTCATCCGACGTTTGTTTGCAAGGTTTAAGGACGATCAGCTTGCCGATTTAGTCCAGAGTGAATACACTCAACTTAGGGTACGATTTACAGAACCAATGTCCCACAGTTTATGGCAAATTGTCGAGATTTTTTATGGTTTTTAGCTGCGAGCTGTATTTTTTGAACAAAGACAAGACCAAGATCCATGGACCTTTCAAGAAATGGGAATAGTGTCAATGGTCGTGATATTCGTGTTCGGATGCCTTACCAGACAACCATACTTCATCCAAGGTTGGGGCGAATTTGGACACAAATTTGAAAAGCTACCTAAAAGGGATGAAAATGATACCGTTTCTCGCTACGCCGACAAAAAAATAATCTGCGGAGACTCTGTTGTAACAATATTGGCATTGCTTCTCTTATTCTCAATACCCAAAATTGGAGTGAGACTATGCATGAAGGCGAAAACATCAGGACAAAAGACCAACCGAACTGGATTAGCTGGGTGGAAATATCTACAAAACAATTTCCCATGGGCAGTTCTCATATTGATTGGAGCTTCAACGCTAATTGGTATCCAAAATTGCTAATATGGAAATTGTAGAAAAATTCCTTATTCAGATAATCAAAGCATAACTTACACGGAAATGAATCCTTTTTGTAGGGAGATTCTCTAAAAACGCCATAAGCAAACCTATCGCCAGCATGATTTATGATATTGCCCCTATGAAATCTGGTGCAATCTCCGCAATGGAACTGGTAATGATCAAGTTAAGTCTAATTGGAGTTATTTTATATGGCAATCTCTTCATCTCCAACACCGGTACTACCATCGCTGCCCTTCACATATGGGGAGAACTGAGCCTGCGCTACAAGGGGAAGTTGTCTGGAGGTGCTATGCTCCCTCCGTTCTCAGTCGCTTCTCTGTGTTTCTTTTTACCCAACTCTTCCGTCCCAACCGCCCTCGTTTACCGATATAAGAAACAAAAGAAACTCAGCGCATTCTACTTTCTCCGAGTAGGGCTCCCAATATTCTTTTGTTTATTAACGACTACGATAATTTATGCTATTTTGTGGACTTCTGATTCTGTAATGTTGGAAGTATGAATGACAAATAATTTTTACTAAGAAAAATAAATCACTTAAATAAAATATGACTCAATTGTTTTATTTTCACTTGGCAAATTTTGCAATTAAGTTGAGTTAAACATCTACCTAAACGTTTGGAATTCTAAGTTTTTATTACTATACGTTGCAATCGCCGCATAATTATCGTTCGAATAGTTGGGAGCGGAAAATACGGTCACTAGCTGTTTTCCAAATGACCATCTATAGCCATTATGAACACATTCGTGTGCGCGAATCATCATCTCTAATTTATTCGTCTTGAGAAATTCTTCATGAGCAGAAATCCCCCATAAGTAGCCAATGCCTCGGTGTTTGTCGTTTGTATCGGGTTGATCTTGTCTCTCCCATTCATCAATGTCATCGTCTGGGTCAGACCATAGGAGATCCGAAGCTAGTCCAGATTTACAGGGGTTCACAGGTCTCTCAATTTGGGATATGCAGTTGAGCGTCTTTAGCAAGACTTTATCTTGAGAAGAGTATCTTGTTGGAGAAAGCTATTCTTCGCTTGACTACAAAGTTGGAGAGCTTCGGTTTGACTTACTGGAATAGACTTTTTCTTCGGAGAGCCTTGTAAACGAGTTATGAATGTGTTTAAATTTAACGCATCTGCGGGGCTTCCTGGCACTATGCATGAAATGGAAGATGAATTAATCACGATAACCATTTTAAACTTTTTTCATATCATAAAATGAGTACTTACTTTTGCATAAATCAAACTAAACAGCGATGGATAGTGGGCTTACAACTAAACCGAAGATAACTACTAAATATTAAAGTAAAGTAAGATTTGCGAATACCGCAAATGCCAGATACCTATTCGAATAAGTTTTTGAGTTGTAACATTTCATGGCAGGTTTCGCTCCTTTCCATTAACTATGCTGTGGTTATAGCAAAAAAAGTAACAGAAAAGTTATTTTGCTTGATTTTTCGTTTCGATTACGAAATCGAAAACGTACTTTTATTTAGTCTTAGGTCAATAAGTGAAAGTGGTATGAAAAATTAGGGTCACACAACACATAAAAATCTTCAAAACTTATCCTATCTTATATTTTTTTAACGTTTTCAGCTACTGGATTTTTAAGTAGGCACGCATACAAGCGCATCAATTTTTAACACAGTGACATCAACATCTTTTTACAATATTCTACGTTATTCATGGCAGGAACTTGTTTAAGAACACAAAAAGAAAGGAAAACGGTAGTTACAAAAATAATAGTCAAATTCTTATTGGTATAATACACAATTTTTAAATACAATTTTTAAATACAAAGGTCCAAGCATCTTTCGAATGTACTTTTGTACTTTTTATTTACTTTTAACAATTAAATTAAATTCGTGTATATATAATACAAAGAAAGAAAATTAAAGATGGTATAATGACTAAACAGTTAATTAAAACAAACAGATTCAGATCACTGTTCTGAAATACGAACGCCCATCACAGTATTAGGTCGCCCTTGTCGCCGACGACTTGCAGATTTAGCTTTTCCTGGAGTATCGGTAGGTTCGCCCAAAGGATCAATATTCTCCACGCTATTCTCAGACGATCTACCTCCACCATTTCGAGGACCATTATCTTGTTCGTTATCATTCGAGCTCTGGGGTCCAGCGTCTTTACTTGTGGAGGGAGCGTTGTCGCCAGATTTGCCTGCAATGTTGCGTCTAGGAGGAACCAATCTGAAAAGTAAAATTAAGGAAAATAGCGTTAATGTCTTTTTTAGAATTGCAAATCTTCAATCTGATAAGTTATCAGTGATAACCAACAAGAACTATCGGTAAATGATATGGTATCTACCTAAGCAGAGTTGCTTCTTCCGGACCAGGAACGTCTCCTAAATCCAAAGGTGTGAATAGCACAAACTGTTTCATACTAAACCTTTTGGCATGAGTTGTCAGAGCTAGTTGACTGGTTTTGCGGTTGAAAGCGTCCATGAATACGTCAAACTCGTCCAGCATATAGAATGGACACTCCATGACCTGCCAGATAGCCATAATAAAGCAGATTGTTGCAAAGGAACGTTCTCCTCCAGATAGCCCAAGAGAATACTCCATCAACGTCTTCTTCAGAATTTTGTTTTGCTTTGCTTGCTCAGCAGAAGGGACTTTATTTGTGGATTGTGAGCCCTGTGAATTTTGGGCGTCGATGGCTCGAACCGTTTTGGATAATGAGTGTCCATCTGGACAGACAAAATAGTAGAGTTCCTTCGTCTCGTAGTCCACCAGCAACCGACCCTATAACATAACAATTGATTAGTAGTAAGAACAAGTCAAATTGTCAGTAAAGAATTATGAGAAAGTTTCAACATGGAGCCACTCACCTCATATCCCCTTTGGATGGCCATGTTTTGAAAGAATATACTCAACGTACGCGAATTCGTTTGCTTTTTCTCCATAAAGCAGCGTGATTGACCAGTACTGATTTGACACAAAAGCTGCGGAAAAAAATGAAAAACCAGAATGAAAATCTTATCATGGCTGATTTTAATTTGATTTAATGACTCGGAATTTATAATTGAAATAACTTACCTTGTGCATTTGACTTGCAGGCGTATATTCATTAATGTATTTCTTGTACTTTGCTTTAGTTTCCTTAAGCTTGCGTTGCAACTCTTCTACGTTGCCCAACTGGGCTTCAGTTTCCCTGATCCGAATTTTAACCACTTCATACTTCTTTTTCAGCTCCGCAGGCGTCTTTCTGGTTTCAATTCGTTCAGTTGATCCTTCCGACATCGCGATATTCGTTGTTTCCTCCAAGGACTTCTTGTGAGACTCAAGTTCTTTCATGACAGATTGTTTACTACAATCGAGCTTGTTAAGTTGGCCTTTCATTTTGTTGATCACCTAGTTTCAAATATGATAATGTTTAGAATTCACTGGAAATACACTAGCGGTTTTTATGTCCTTTGACTTACGTTATGTGCATTTTCCCGCTTGCTCTTGAGCTTTTCGCGAGCATCCTGGAATTGAGATAATCTGCCAGTCAGGTTTTCAATCTCTTCATCAAGCTCTTTTTTCTTCTCATCATTTTGCCTATAAGTGGGAGCAATTTCTTGGAACTCTTTGGTGGCTGCCTCTCTGAGCTCGCTAAGTCGTTTGACTTCGTCTTTATGCTCTTCCAACTCCTCGTACTATAAGTAAATTTACAAATCAATGTTAGAAATTGAGAAAATTATAAGCAGGTTTTAATGCTTCTGTGATTTAATTAAAAGAAATCTTACGAAGCTGGTCAAATCACATCGCTTTTCTCGTCTAGTCATTTTTAGCTGCTGACGCTTAATCTCGTTAGATACATCAAACATCTTCTTCTTGATTTCACTCATTTCATTCACTTTTTCACTGTACGATGAACGGAATAAATCTTCCTGGTTGCGAATCTCTGCCCTTTGTGGTTCCAAGTTATCCAGCTCTATTTGTATATTTCGAATTTCCGCTTTCAGATCCCTTTAAATTCAAATTATAGTATGTCACGATACATGTCATAGTATATTAAATATAACGATGAAGAAAAGGAATGAATTAAACATGCATAATAGCACTACCGTAACCTTTCTTTCGTCTTAAATTAATTAAATCACATATTGACTTACTCAATTTCGGTTTCAGCACTTTGTCCACTTTTCAGAATCACAGCACGAGACTTTTGTCTGATTGGGTGAGCAGCAAATCTAGGAGCAGGTAAGATCTTGTACCAATCAAGGGAAAACGCTTGTTTTAGTTTCCCATCCCTTTCACTCCAATTCTTCAAAACTTGGCAAGCGTCTGTATTCTTCTTAAACAACAAAATTCTCTCCACTTCACCGATATCGATGAGAGTATTATATATGACAGGGTCCTCATCTTCAACTTCCAAAAGCTCAAAAATTGTTGGCGCACTTGGATGCGACACTAAATTTTGTGACACGTCATACACCTATAAAGCAAATCAAAATAGAAAGATTTCATTAATAATTAGTCAATAACTGCTAAGCAGTTACTGCTTTGTTGTATTAATAGTTTTAATGTATTACCTGATTTGCAAATTTGGTCAATATGACAGCTGGCATCGGCCTATTCCCAGAGTTCCCCCCGAACGACGATCCCCTTCCAACCCGATCATCCCTGTACACTTCGTTTATAAGCTTTTTCATCAGATTCAAATCTTCTTGAGTAGCAACGACAAAACTGTCCAGATTACTCGAAAGAACTCCTTCAACTAGAACTGCAAACTCGGGGTCCTTCACCCTAAAGCAAGCACCTAACGGACCTTTGGGAGGTTTCTGGAACTTTCGCATGTTTGACTGAATTTTGGTCATAAGCTGTTGCATTTTGTCTCCAAACGCTGCGTACTTGTTCATCCGCCTATTGCTATGACCAGCTATAAGGCGATTCCGCTGCTCAATCTGCCGTCGAAGATTTCTTGCATTGTTATCAATCTCTTCTAACTTGACTCGCTCACGCTCAGCAGCTGTTTGAAAATTATCAGCATCACCCTTAAGGGAGCCAACTGCCGCTTCCATGTTCTTCTTCCGATTTTGCAGATCACTTAAATGTTCTTTTTCGCGTTCATCCTCCTCTTTATCAATTGCGTCATGTTCTGCTTTCATGCGATCAATCTTCTCGTTTAATTTTGCAATTTGCTCCTCCTTACCAGTAATGTTGTTCCCAGCTGTCTTGATCTTCATACTGAGCTGAACTTTGCTCGTCTTCAGTCTGTTCAGTTCTTTGCGGATGTTATCTACTTCGGCCCTTTTCTCTACAAGGATACTTCTGACTTCGGTCTGCTCTTTGGTGATTGTCTCTTCGTTAAGACTTTCCAACTTCTTTGTAGTTTCAGCCAGGGATTCTTTCAGACGCCCGATGTCTTCAGTACACTTTTCCAACTGAGAGTTAACGTTGTTATAAGCCTTTTCTTGTTCAATCACCTTCGCCCACAGGTATTCATTGTGTAGTTTTCCGAGCGTGCCTTTGATTTGATTTAACTCTGCAATTTTTTCACATTTACCTTTCAGGTGCTTAACTTCGTCACGGAGAGCTGACGTAACCTGCAGTTTGGCTTCAAGGATTTTCCCAGTCTCCTCTAGATCCGCATTTGTTACTGAAAGTACACTTTCCAACTTCCTCAAAAGAGTTCCATCGTAAAACAGGTTGAATCTAAAGTCAATACGAGTAAAAGTAAAATAAACAATTCCTCAAAACTACAATTTATAGCATAAAAACTCATTTACGTACTTCGCCTTAGGATCCTTGCTTCGTAGGAAGCTTCTAGCCACTTCTTGGTTCAAGATGGCAACCGGGTTATCTATCTGGATGTTCAGTCCTAGCAAAATGTTGTCCAGCTCTGCTTTCTTCAATGGTCGCCACTGGTTTGCCTTCTCGCCTCCAGTAGTCTTGAGTCTGTAACCGCCACCGCCGTTAACGCTAATCCACCTTTCTATTGTTATCTCTTCTCCATATCTTGACAATCCATTTTTGTTCAAGAGGGTTACCGAAACCCGAGCGGTGGATTTCTTCTTTTGAACTAAATCCTTGAGAGAGCTAGTACGCGAAGTAGCTACGGCTTTTCCTCCTAATGCAATTAGAATCCCCGATAATAAGGCAGACTTGCCCGACCCATTTTGTCCCGTGATGAAATTAAGATTGGGGTGGAAGTGATGAGTGAAGTCGGTGTGGCACATGAAGTTCTGCAAATGAAGACTTTTGATTACGCCAGGATGTGAAGAGAACCCTGAATAGGGTGAGGATGAATCGCCTTCAGTAGCACGTCGTGAGGTCCCAGGATTCGGAGATGAGTCGTTAATATTACTGGCCTTAAATTTCTTCGTAGTTCTTCTAGTCTTAGGCACACTCTTCTTTCGCTTCTTCGATTTGGCACTTGTCTCCTCCTCCTCTTCGCCATCGGTGACCTCTACCTCGTCGTTGCTTTCGGTTTTACTATCATTATTATTAATGACAGTCTTCCTTCGCCTCTTCGGTTTGGCACTTACTTCCTCTTCGTCATCGGTGGCCTCTACCTCATTGATGTCTTGCCTTTTACTACGTTTACTTTTCTTTGCTTCCGGCTGAATCTCATCCGATTCTGACAGCGCCTCCTCCGCCTGCACCTCCTCCAATTCAACATCATTGTCATCCCAAAGATCCCCAAGATCATCCATGGTTGTTTTAAATGGGATACGATGGGGTCACTCCTGCTCTTCACCGTTGACCTATAGCAGTTATAATTATAATCAATTAATATGTACACTACTTAACATAAAACCAACTTTGATTAAACTCACTTACTCCTTGTTTGTCGATCTATGTGATGTCACTCAACAAAATCTGAACCCATTTAAGCAATGTCTACCATTAACTAACTCATTATTTGGTAGTTAAAAAAATCTCAACTTCCACAGTTTGCCCGTTCCTCCCTCCCTCCTATCCTTTAGATGAAACTGAAACAAGTTCAGTCCGGTCCATTTCTCTCAAGTTGGTTGACGTTGATCCCGCGCTCAAAATTCATCTTTTCTGTTTTCTCTTGTAAATAGAGGAGGAGGTGGCTCAAGCCCAAACAAGCAGGGATAAAAAGAGAGAAAAGAGAGGGCACACAGTTCACAGAATAATCAGATGGAATAGTTGATCATCTTTCGCTATCTTTCTCATATAAAATGAAAACGTTCGAGGAACAAAGATCGAGTCGAGCAAGAATTCGAGTTCGAGTCAAGAGCAATCAATGGATTTTATGCAAATTATGATTTATTGATGAATTCTTTTCATTGTAACATGCAAATAGTAACTTTTTATTAAAATTCAAATGATTTTTCAAGTATGCAGATTTCTTAGCTGCGATAATTTATTTGGAAGTTGAAGTTTACAAGAATTTGGCAGGTGAATAAGTAGGATGAAGAAGCTTGCTTGATGCTATGAAATCAAATTGATTTAATCAATCCTCCTCTTCTTCATCACTACTCCTCTCCAACCACTCCCGAAGACCTTTAGGTATCCCAAATTTTATCCTAGTCGGGACAGGGTAGAACTCATTAAGCATGGCTCCAGAGGCAAGGAATGTTGACGCCATCCAGGCAGCTGGAAGACCGCCTGGAAATTAATTAAATTATGAAATTTTTGCTAATTATAGATCAAAATTGAATGAATTGCCTCTAATCCCAAAAAGGAAGCCACAAAGGCCTCCAGCAATTCCAGCGTATTTAGCTCGGTTAAAGTCACTTCTATGGAATGGGATATGACTCTGTATAAAAAATGTAATTGATTAATTTTCTTTTGGGAATTCATGATTAATTATGCACTGACTTCTCTTGCGACTATCTCTTGACTTCG
>JAHZMU010001313.1:0-17254 GCA_027743725.1 Rambutsinella grinnellia | reverse complement strand
CTCGATGTGTATATTGTTGTTTATCTGTGACTTTTGCACCTGTCAGGTTCCCGCAGCCACAACCCCTTCTACCCCCAACCCCTCTGCATTATCATCACCACTAGCATCGAAACGCAAACAGGAAGGATGTAGGTGCGGAAATGCGACTCCTACTCCCGGTAGATTAACCTGTTTAGGGCAGCGCTGCGTTTGTTATGCTGAGAGAACTGCTTGTTTGGATTGTAAATGCAAAGGCTGTAAAAATCCATATATGACATTGGGACAGGGGCAGAAATTATTGCAGAATACAAGGGCTTTAATTGACCCCAATCAAATGTCAGTATTAACATCGCCTATCACTACAGGTAAAATCTAAACATAATCAAACTATTATTGAATTAACAATATCACTAATTTCTTCCTCTTTTCTTTCACAGGAGGACCACAAAACTCACCTGTCCAACTAATCCCCATTCGGTACAGCCAACCTGAAAATTACTCCCCTCAGATTATCCAATTTGCAAGCGCACAAGGAATCAAATCCCTTCCAATGTTCATATCCTCTGCTGGAGGTCACATCTTGATAGAGGGATAACCTTCCAATGAATACAAGGGTTGATGCCAGGCTTATCCTCTACGCCTAGTAGTATTCGCCAAGTTCAAGATCAAGCAACGCCTATGAAAATCCACCAACTCCGACCACCTACGACGACTTTGGCAACCGTAAAACTTGAAAAGTCTCCTGAATAAGAACCTTGCCCATTCACACTTTTGAATGCAATTCTTTCTCTGTGATTTTGTCTTGAATTTACATGGCCACTTTTACTAACTATTTTAACTTTTACCGTATTTTTTCACTTATCTTAAATAATTAACTTGTTTTGACTTTAGATAAGAAATAAATGATTTTGATCTTAAATACGATAATTTGATTTCTTAGACGAAAGTCGTTCAATTTATTGCAACACAACAACACACGGTTTATTTTACATTGACATTTCTCAAGTGACTAATTTAATGAAAGTAGGGTCTTATTTGTGAGATGACTGCAATGCAATCAAACAATAAGTTATGATAAGTCCAACAGTCTATTCAAAGACAAAAATGATTAAGTTTATTTATATCCTAAATAGATATTATTATTTATATCCTACCGAATTCAAGAATTTTGTTGTGATCGTAAAGAAGTAGCATGATACCCCAACAGGATCATTTTTAAGCTTTTGTGTAAGCGAAATCAATTTTAGGGACTCCTTTGTATCGTTTTCCTTTAGCTTTTCATAATAGCTTATGAAACTTCTCAATGAGTTGTCAATCTATAATTAAATTAGTATGTATTATCACTTCATAGAAAAGTGTATTTTTTTTGGAAATTACATTTTGGTTGAATGCGCTAGCCTTGAACATTGTCACTCCAACTATTAGCATTAAAGTAATGAGGAGAGTTGAAGTCGCTATTTGATCATCACTATTTATAAATGTTCCCGGCAATTCGGTAAAAAGGAATACGCCATAAATGTAATATGATAGCATTAAATCCCCGAATAAGTTTTTGAATAAATTTGCCACTTGTTTAACTTTCTCCACATATTGATTGGTTTCTTGTATGTCATTGCTTTTTTCAATTCCCGGGATGATGGCATGGGAGATATAACGATTCATCGTCATGATAATGAAGAGCATTGCCAAAGTAAAAGTAAATAAAAAGGACCTGAACCATCTCGTACAAATCTTCCAGAAAATGTCCAGTTGGGAGTTAATTGTAAATTTTATGCCAATTCCAAAATATGAAGAGGTAGAATTAAACAAATAGAAGAGGAATGACTTAAGACGATTCTCTTCCCGATTTGATTTTTCTATTTCGTGGTTAAAAGAAAGTATTTGGTAGAGAATGCAAATTAGGACAACCTATTATTCAAAGATTCTGTGAGAATAAGAAATTAAAGTATTTATTTAAAGTCATACCAAAACTTGTAATTTTCTTCGTGAACAACTAGAAGATTGGTTAATGCTGGTTAATTGAATAAATTGGAGAATTTCATTTTGCTTTAGCCATAAAACTTTTAGTAGATAGAAAAGGCAAGCGAATGAGCTAGCGTCGATTATTGTGAAGAAAGTTTGCTGTGGATTAGAATTGAGCTCACCCAATCCTTTAATTAGTGAAAAGATTGATTCTGCACATATTATCAAGGTGGTAATGCCACAGAAAATCTGAAATAAATTAATTAGCAATTGAAATGTTTTGGAGTTTTGGGTAATATTTAAGAACCTTTCGCGTTTTAGATGAGTTGATCACACATTCGCCATTTTTGTTAACTTTGAGTTGAAATGGGACGACGAAGAAAATTGAATAAATATTGATAAAGGTTTCCAAATAAATAGCTTGTGAATGAGATTCGGATATGTTATCTTTTGGGTGATTATTTCCAATTTTTATTTTTACTGGCATGGTTAACTTGTCTTGAAGCTAGCGTTTTCGAAAGCATCCAAAGCTTTTTAAAGTAAGAGTAAAACATATTCGATTGTATAATTTTAATTTACCTCCTAATTTTAAGAGTTTATTAGAGCAATTTAGAGTGTCCACTATACTAATAGGGAACACTCCCAAGTCATTTAATTTAATAAATGCTTTTGATTTTCCTAATGGCTATGCAAAAAAGCAAACATGAACATTTGTCATGTCACCTACTTTTGCCCAGAAAAGGATGAGTCACTAGGAGATAGTTTGTATGCGAAACACACACACGCATGATATTATAATTTTAAGTCTGCATCTTTATGAATAATTTACAACGTAATAAATACTTTTTGATTCAACATCCAAATAAATTGATTCGCCCTAAAATGATTCATACCATTTTTATACCAGGATGAAAAGTTTCAAGCAGTGTTTATTATTGAAGTATACGCAAAAGGTTTAAAAATGCTTTTACCAAGACCTAGCCGAATGCCCTTACAAAGTTTAGTTCCCTTGCTCGCCATTGCTGAAATTGTAAGTTAAAAAGTTGATTGCAATTTACTAATAAATAATATCTATTTATTCTAGAATTGGGGAACGCTATATAAGTTATGCCTAATAGCAAGTTCTATTATAAGCGGATTTACCGCAGCAAATGAACCTGGTAAAAATCCGAGATATTTAGTTCATTTAACTAATTATGAAATAGCTAACACAAGTAATTTGGTTCATAGAAATTACTCATATGGATTGGTTTGATCCATGTTACGCATTATTCTTGATATTTGTAACACTGTTGGTGAGATACTATACTATCAGATAATCTGATTCAGATTTTCTTTCGATAGTGGCATAACCAATTCCAAATTTTAATTTAGGGAGATGAAACGTACTGTAAATATTGGTTAATGTTTACAATCTTCCTTCAACTTATTTGGATAATCAACCTTGGCAGCAGATACATTTTCTATTTACAAGTGGCTACAGGTGGACCCATATTAGGATTAAGTTTTATTGTTTTCAAAACTTTTCAAATATATGTTGTCATTTGCTTCAGACAAGAATTGTCAATGAATAAGCAAAGTAATCAAATTTGTCAAAATGAAGTTTGAGATAGATAATAAAGATGATATTTCTTCTTATATAGAGGTAAATATTAAGAAACCTTTTCAAATAAATAGTTTGCGGAAATTGAGATGGATATCCTTTTAGGTTACTGCTTCCAATTTTTACTGTCACGAGCATGTGTATCTGGTTTTGAAGCTTATTTTATAACATTAAATATTTATTTATGCATCTTTCGCATCCATTTGGCATAAAATGATCTTCAACCAGATAACTTATCAGCATAAATTTACACACGTAACAGTCTGTTATGTACCTATCTTAAATATTTTTTTGGCGTAACAAGTGCTTGTTAACGTCGCATTCAGATAAATATTCTCAACTTGAAATGATCTATAAATGATTTCATACCCAGATAAAAATAACGTTTGTGGAGGTTGTCATTGTCCAAGTGTCTATGTACAAAAGTTTTAAAAATGATTTTGTCAAATCCTTGCTGCATGCCACTAAAAGAAGGGGTTGCCTTGCTCGGCTTTGCTGAAAGTGTAAGCTAGAAAATGGTATTGAAATTGATTGAAATCTTGAATTAATAATATTCATTGCTCGTTCCAGATTATTGCTTTCGGATGGTGCATTTATGACTGGGGTGCGATATGGAATGATGCAATTTGTAATGATAGATAATTAACATTGTTATTGTTTTTAAAGAGATCAAAATTAAGCTTCTTAAAAGGGGATGAGGCAAGTATTGATCTAATTTTGTTTGTTTATTTTACAGATATTAGCCTTTTCGCTTGCGTGTGGTGCAGTTCCGATTTACTAGATGCAGCAAATAAGGTGAAAAATTAGGATTTTGGCTTTAGTTTGGGAATGACTAATTTTAAATTTTAATTTAGGAGAATAAACGGAAAAGTGATTTCTGGCTTATGGTTACAATTGGCATTTATGCTTTTGCGATAGGCTACCTAAGCAAGTACATTTGGTGCAATGAATTGAAAGCAAGTGGAGTCCAAGATGCCTTGATTTTTATTACAGCTTTCAAAATTTACCAAACCTACGTGGTTATTTGCTTCGGACAAGAATTACTAGAAAGTAATCGGGGTAAATTATTTTAGCAAAGGATTTTTCTAATTTGTTATTTTCAAGACCAATTTTAAGATAATTTTTGTAATACAGGAGTTGAGGCAAAACCAACATCTTTTCCAAAAGGGAATCCGTATGGAAGGTGGCAAGTAGCGTAATATATTTTTTTATAAATATTTTCACTTTTGGATTAAAAACTAATATAAAGAAAAATCAAACGAATTAAACCCTCTTTTTAATTGGGAGATATGTTGTAAAAAGCTTTGGCAATATTAAGTTTGTCAAAATGGGGTAAAATGCTACTTTGAGTTACGTAACGTTGGAAAATCCATGGGAGTGTGTAAATTAAGTTAGGTGTAATGCTGACATTTACAAATTCACACATCCTTTTCACAATTCCTCACTTTTGTCACGAAAATGCATAATTCATTTCTCCAGAGAAAGAGTTGCGATACGCCTATATTTACACAACTGTTGATTTGTCACTTGAGCTCCGGGAAGCCGAAGTCGACGACTCTATCAATATTTATATTTCAAGTTATATGTTTCTCCCAACAGCGCTCGGTTATTGGAGAACGTTGGTTAAGCGGATGAGTCATTTGGTAGAAGTGCTAAATTGGATGTTTTTTTTCTGTGAAATATCTGGCGTAAGGAAACGAATGAATGGGAGAAGAAGAAAGAGGAATCATCGGCATCAAATAGCTCTCAAAGCGGATGGATATTTTATCACAGCGTCGTCGTCGTTCCTAGAACTATTTTATATTCGTCCAATATTTATATTTGATGAGTAATCATCCGGGTTAACAGATTCAATCTTGCAAAGAGAATTTTTATAACCGACAAAAAAAGAAATTCTTTGCAGTTGTGATTATTCGTATCTGCAGAAAAGATCAAAAAATGGCTTTACCAAATCCTTGCTGCATGCCTCTTAAGAGAGGCGTTGTTGTACTCACCACAGTTGAAATTGTAAGGTAAAAAATTCTAAAATTTTTGAAAACGCTAAAATATAATTTAATTTACCAGATAGTGGACATCATCTTATTTATTCTCGCAATACTTTGGGTTCTTATTCTTGGTGGAGTAATTGCTGCATTTGGTAAAGAATGTCAAGGGGACAATTGCAACGCTTTCCGTAACTATTTTAAAATAGAAAAAAAATATATGATAAATTAGCAAAAACTAAATTATATACTTTTTAGAAACGGCTGGAATAGTTCTGATCATAGTTGTTTGTGTCATCATCTTAATAGCTTTTGGAATTGCTATTAGCCTCGCCTTTTATTTGAAAGGAGCAGCGAACAAGGTTTTTAAGAAAAATTGAAAGGGTTATCTTTGAAAAAAATATTTGAAATATTTTTTATTTAATTTAGGAAAATGAAACAAGCTGTTTAGTGTGGCTTATCATTACGATCATCTTTGAAATTTTATCTCTAATTTGCCTCATATACAATTTCTACCTTGGACTTGCTGCGAGTGGAGTGGTCGGGTTGCTCTTTTTTGCCTTCAAAATCTACCAAATCTATGTCGTCATTTGTTTCAGACAGGAATTGCTAAATAGTAAGCAGAATTCCAAATTCTAAGCAAGTTATTTATGATTAAAACTAACAATTAATTTTTGTTTTATAGCGTTGCCCCGCTATCCAGTGAATTCCATTTGAAATTATTTAGTTAAACTTAAGTTCAATGTTAATATTCCGCTTTCTATTTACTTTTAAAATTGTTTTGGATTTTGCAATAAAAACGATTTTTTACATCAATTATCTAAAATAACCTTTTTGCTTAAACTTCAAAGGCGTTAGCAAACAATTGATTGCTTTAATTTGTTTTAATCAGTTTAAATTTAGTATGTCTCCAGGCATTCAATTTTTTGTTCTCAATAGCACTTTGCGCAAAAGGTTTTGTTCCTCTTGAAAAGAATTGTTTCTTTCTCTTGTTTTAATTTAATATTTATGTTCTTTTCAGAACCACTTTAACGATTTAAAGGAATGGATGTGTCTTAGAATAGTGGCATATTTATCACAAAAGAAATTATAAAATGATTAAAGAGAAAGAAGTTCTTACGTTTGACCGCAGATATAGATAAATTCTACTATAAAAATACACTATATTCGCTAAATTGCTTTATCATTTCAAGCAAACAACAATTTTATATTTACAATGCTTTAAACTGTCGACTAATAATGCCATGAATAGATGCCACCAAGTTATTCATTCTACTAATCTATACGACTTAATTTGGTAGAGTTCAAAATGTTTAGCATTTTTTCAATTATTGTTTTAGGTTTTAGTTTAATTAGCTGTACTAAGTATATCCCCAACATTTCTACCCCATTTAATAACAAATTTCTTGCAAAAATTTCTAAAGAAATGTATTCAATATGGGAACCTTTGCCAGAAAAGGTTGACCTAAATTACCCCAAATTAATAGGGACAATTTGTCACTTTCTCGTAAATAATTTTGCTGGTATTCAACTTTCAAACATAAACATTCCCTTACTTATTCGTAAACCTGTTCCTGGTTTAATTGATAACGGCTTCGTGTGGATTTTCGAAGGGAAGGGTTCATCTCTCCAACTTTGTAAATCCATCGTCATCCCAAAATACAACTACCGAATTCCCTTCATTTGGAATAAAATTTGCGCAAGTTTTGATAAGTCCATGTTTATTGCAAGCTCAAAACAACCAAACTGTGAAGTATTCATCCATCTTCTTCCGCCCAGCTTTCCTCAAATTTATTACAAGGACGACACATATCAACGGTTGAATAATTTGGTCATTAGTCAAAGCGACTACTTCATGTACCTTCCTAGAATATTCTCTAACCCGCCTGATTGGCACTTTCATGGCATTCCAATTGATAAAAGATTAGATGATAATTTACAAAAAGTAATTCCAGGATCAAAGCCAAAGCAATATATTTTGGTAATTAAGCAGCAACTAGACCTCAACACAATCCAAACCAATCCAATCTCCAATCCGCTTTACCAATCCAATCCAATCTCCAATCTTATTTCCTAATAGCTCTTCCAATCCAATCCAATCCAATCTCAGATTGGAAGATTGGAGATTGGTTTGGATTGGATTGGTGATTTGCAATCTTTTGACAGCAAAGCTTTTGTCAGCTGAGTTGTTCATTGTTGGTTTGGCTTTACTTTATACAAATTAATTAAACTTATCTGAAAACCATTTTCCTTACAAATAGAGTTAATAAATTTAATGATGAGATAACTGGTAAATTAGGTTTATGAAAAATCAGACACATTGAGCACAAGTTATACCAAAATTTACAAAAGACTATTGGTTTATTTTCAATATAAAATTATTTAATTAAGCATGAATTTACAATATTAAAGTATCAATTTAATACCTCATTAGAGCTACAAATTTACAGAATTAATTAAACCAATCCACAGTGAATTAAGAAGTGACAAGGATTGAGAACAGTAACTGAAATGGTTCATTCTTCGTCATCGTCGTCTTCATCTAAAATCTTTTGCCGAATAGCTTCGACATAACTTTCTCCAACCGCTACACTATCCGTTTTTCTTCGTAACCAGTCACGAAGACACATCAATTTGTTAATAGTTGCCGACTTCATGCTACGCCTCCGGGGGCAGCATATGCACGATCCAATTGAAAAGGCAGATTCAACCGGAACACTTGACCCAAACACTGCCAAAACATCTCTTGCCATTGCCGACAGTCGTGGATATTCTTCTTCGTGGAGCTATTAAAAAAAATTATTGAAATAAATGATTATTTCAAAAGCATCATATAAAATGTAAATAAAGCTACAAATTATTTACCTTCCACCATCCTAAAATCCCAGTTTGTTTTGGAATAGCTGAGGGATTTACAACAGGTTCCTTTAAGTAGCGAGCTAATTCATCTGAGGATGACTGCATAGCACCGAGCATAAGGGTTTTTTCATACATTCTTCTTGAGAGAAAGTCCGGGGTTCCCTCAGAGTCCTCACTCGCGGGTTGATCATCCTCGTCAATTGATGAGCCTTTATACTCGGCATCCCACAAATCAGTAATCTTCTTCTCCGCTTGATCAATAAAAAATTGCTCCCATCCAGAATTTTTAAAATAAATCAGTTTGCATCTGGGGTCCATTACTGAAACCCAATCAAACAGTAAATTAGATAGTGCGATTTTCTGTTAGTTTACCACCTATAATTTTACTAACCTGTTCCCAAGACATAGACTAGTCCATCTGATGTTGGGTAATATTTCTTTAGTTTAGTCCACGCTTTCGTTGCAGCTTCGTAGAACCAATTTGGATCATCAGAAGGAAGTGGTCCTGGTGACGAACCGATGGAGACAAGAGTTGGCTTCGTTGAATTGCAAATATTCTCCAAATGGCCAAACAATTCTTGGTAAGCTCCAGCAGTATCCGAAATTGTAGGGGTTTTGTGCTTGGACATCCACTTTGTAACCTGCTCGAATTTTTCTAACGCGTTGGCCACCTTTCCAATTTTTTTCCAATCATCTTCACTGAGTTGATACTGTTGCAGCTCGGCAAGTAATCCCAAAGTTTTTGCGTAGGGTTGCTTTAACGCTAAGGCTCTTTTCAACATCAGGTACGTTGAATTCCAGCGGGTAGAGACATCCCTAGTTAAGGCTTTTACTTCTAAATTAAGCCGCTGACATTCATTTTTAAAAACCTGAAACCGTTGAGGTGACGCCCTTATTGCAATTACGCCGCTTCGTAGCTTGGAAATAATTCCTGGAACCGTTTCTGATGAAACAGGATCTATAATTTCTTCATCCTCTTCAATCTCTAACGTTTCGGACCAGTCTGGGAATTCAAACAATTCATCTGCTTCATCATCCACTGCATCGTCAGTTGAAGTTTTTTGCTGGTCACCTAAACCTTTTAAAAATTCCTTACACGCCAGGTTGACAATGTGCGCAAAGCACCGCACTCGGTGTTCATTGGCTTTGAAAAGCAACCCCTTTTGGCTACAAATTGACTCCAGTTCTTTAGCAAACTTATCTACATTCGCTGCATTGTCTCCAGTGACTCCCCACAGCTTTTGCCACGTTCCAAATGTGTCCATAGTTGAAGAGAATGACAGCGCCATGTTTTCTCCTGTGTGAGCACCTTTTAATTCAGCCATTTCTAACAGATGAGTCTTCAGTTGCCAATTTTCATCAATGTATGACGCCACGGTTCCCTGAAAGGCAATATTATTTGGGGATGTCCAACCGTCAACTGCATAGCTTATTTTGCCAGGTGTATTTTGAAGCTCCTGAATTAATTCTTGCTTTTCGGCTTCATATTTCTCATCAATCCACCGTCGCAAGGTTGTTGAAGATGGCACTTTGCAATTCTCGTTTCCACCTGAACAGTAATCAATGAGGGCCCGCATCTCTGGAGAATCCACTAGTGATATTGGAAGGTTTTTTCCAACAACGAAGTTAAGTATGTGGGACTTAAATCCATCCTTAGTAACAGCTTGAAAACATCCTTTGCCTCCGAGCTTAGAATTTGAAGAAAGGTCCTCGTTAGCTTTTGTTGGAAACGCCATGTTCTTGTGGGCAGACTCCAGATGCCGTTTTAAACTGGTTGAGCCTCCATTTTTAGGATGCGAATAGATGACACTACAAAAATATAATTATTTATCATTAAAATTATCTTGCTAAAATATGATTGTAGTTATTGTATTTAAAATTAAATTTACCCGCAGTGATTACATGTCCACTTTTGCGTTTCTGGATCATAAGTGAATTCCTCAAAAACTTCTGACTTTACTTTTGGAATGGTGCTTCCACCGTTGCTTCTTCTCGATTTTTTTAAAGGTGGTCCGTCAATTGAACTTTCTCCCATCTCGCTAAAGTTTTCTGTGCCTTCAGTCATTTTGGTCCTAAATTATATAAAATAGTTAAAGACAAAATATTTACAATTAAATAACTTTAATGATTACATACTCCTAATGCTCACCTTTAATTTTTAACCGGCACTTCACAACTGTCAGCAACAAAAAATTTAATTAGAAATTAAACTTATCGCACCGGCTGAGAGTTCAAAGTAAACAAAACTTTGTGATGAACAGCTTGCATTGCTTTTACTGAAAGGAAGTAGAAAAGGAAGTAAAGCACGGAAGGGTTATGCGGACATTCTCTCCTGCATTTAGTAGGGCACAGCTAGAAACCGTAGGCAAAGATTGCAAATCGCCAATCCAATCCAAACCAATCTGTCCCCCAAATCGCCCCAATCCAATCCAAACCAATCCAATCCGCATTTTCCTTACTCCGCTCCAATCTGCTGATTTGGTTTGGATTGGATTGGATTGGCTTGCAAACTACCAATCTTTTTCAGATTGGGTTGAGGTCTAATTTTAACTAATTGCATATTATTTTTGTAAATTTAAATTTCACAAATATTTTCTAACGTATTCACAAATTATCCACACGTACAAATCATAAACGCTCACAAGTTCCTCAAACATCAAAGACTCAGCTTTCTTATACCTGCAAACAATAAAACTTTTATTATAAAAGTAAGTGGATTTGAAATATCTGGGAAGAAAAGCGGGATATGAAGTGGACTTGAATCATGGACAGAGACCAGGGACATGTTTACGAAGTAGGGCACGCTCCCATTGGAAAGCTGGACCCCAGCAAAATTACTTACGAGTAGCTGACAACTAGGTCCCACAGCTTCTAGTTCAAACAGGTCAACTTTCTCCGGCAACGGTTCCCAAATTGAATACATTTTATTGGATAGTTTTGCAACAAACATGTTACTAAACGAGGTGAAACGTACGGAGTATTCTGAACACTCAAACAAAATGTGGTTCAACTTAAACTATCACAACGCTAAAGCGCTATAACTGTAGCGTAATAATTCACTTATGTTTGCGCAAATACTAAAACAATATCAATCAAAAAAAAACAAAGAGGTTTGAGAAGTCAATTCACTCAAATGAAAAGATACAAAAACCTTTAGGTTTCTCATCCAATTAAGTAAATACCGTTTGCCATTTTGATTTCGATTTCAATTTAACATCTTACCTTACTTACCTTCGCCATTTCTTAACCCTATTGCTGATGAAATTAGAACAAAAAGTCAGGCGTTCTATTCATCAGCTTAAACTTGATTGAAATAACCACCTCAAATAAAAATGCACAAATTGCTATTAGCAGCCCGCTTAAAAGCAGTGCAAAAATTATTAATATATTTCCACCCATTGTTGCTGCTAATGGCTGATTACTCTTTTCATTTTCTGAATAGCTTCCAACCTTTTTCCTACTGTACATAGTTGCTTTCTCAATCAATCCCATCCATCTCTCCAATATTCCACTCCCTTTTATGAAATTAATCTTCTTGATTGTTGCAGAATTAATAAATCCATCAATACTTAATGTAATCGATGACACGAAGTAATTCTCTTGGCCCGCATAAACATTCTGATCTTGTTCAGCCGAATACCTATTTGCTTCTACTGCTGGTAGTAAAAACGCCGTTTTGTTACATTCCGATAAGCTCTTCTCCATCTCTTCTTTTTCTACATCCGCATACTTTTTCTTCACCATATAGGTGAACATTCTTGACTCTCTATAGGACAAAGTTAGAGGTTTGTAAACGGCCATTGCTAAAGGCAGTATAACTTCGGGTTTGAATATTTCACTTGTATTTGTAACCAATAGGTTTAAGTTGGCAGCTTCTTTACTCTCAAAGTAATGCGTAGCGTATTCTGCGAAATAAAAGCATTTTGAATGTATCGTTATGAACGGACGCAATTGAAAATAATGGTTGCTTTTCCTTTCAGTCACGTTGAGCTTTTTATACATCGATTGATTTAAAGCGGGTGGTGTATAACTACGTATAAAAATATTTTGCACCGCACAATAAACACTAACCTTGTTATCCATTAACTGCTCAAATTTCTCGAATAATAAAGGATTTCTTGGCAAAATCATATTGTAAACATTCGCATTTTTATAAGCATTGTTCAATACCAACATCGACAACAGAAACGGTGCAATCATAACTCGGATTGCAAACCGGTTGTAATTAGTATTTGAAGCTAGGTCATCTTTATCCAGCGAAAGTCCGACTAGAGTGATTGTTTTGCTAATAATTTCTGTTAAATTGATGTTGGTGTTATCTAAATAATGATTTATCAGATTCCAGACTATTGCAACAATGAAGATTGAAATAGCAAATATCATCCAAATATATCTATCATAAACAATAACTAATTCCTCGAATGCCATGGCAGATTTTCCCCTAACGCCACAAACGACAAATTTATGTGAATTGAGTTTATAAAGTAGTGACATGGGATGGTTGAGATATTTGCCTTTTTTGTCGAAGCTTATAAAAAGTGAATTGATTGGGATTGCTTGCGGCAAATAATCCAACAAGTACTCAAGCTTTCCTCGACAAGTGGTATAACCAAGATTAGGCGACAAGTCAAAAATTACTGAACTGTTTGACAAAATGTCCTTCCAGATTTGTAAAAATATTGCCGAGAATTGGTAATCAGTAGTTTCAAATTTGCTGAGAATTTCGTAAACGTTGCTGCTGCTTTTAATGTCGCTGCAACTTAGGTTTATGGCATGAACGAAATGGTAAAACTTCCAACTCGTTTTATGTGAGAATTCATTTGAGTAGTTCTTTTCTATCGCTATTCCAACTTTGTAAGTCTGATTTGATGAAGACGGAAAGCCTATGGATGGATAGATAAAATAAGTGGAAATATGAAGCTGGCAACTCAGCCATTTTTGACAATTCTCTTTAGAAATATAAAGCAAGAGTCTAGAATTTAGCATGTCCATCCTCAAATTGTAATAAAGTTCAGAAGTTAAATATGCAAATAAGCCCTTTAAATTAAACTTGTCGATGTTTTCGTTTATAAAATATGCTTTTGTTAGAGGCGTGGTTGAGGGCAAAATATTCCTTATGTTTTCTTTGTCAAGTTTATCTTCTGGCCAATGCCAAACTGTAAGATCATAAAAGCCAAACGTAGCATCGAAAGAACTGATTCCCCCTTCAAATGAATTCTTAACAAGATTTTTCGTTTCATCTGATTGCAACTCTGGCGGAAATAAATCAATTTGAGTTTCGCAATTCCAAAATCTAGAATTCATTATAAAGGCATGCATATCCCATTTGGAACATCGGGTAGGGTAACTGCGGTCACTTCTGCCGGCCTCGGACGGCTTCCCTCTTTTATACAAAAGACAAGGGATCATTCGCTCCACTAAAACTTTTCCATCCTTTTCAAATATCCAAGTTAAATGGTTGGGATTAGTTTCACGCGAAGTCGTTGTCATGTTATCTGTGATAAATGCCAGAATTGGTTTACGAATCAAAATTGGGGACTTGCTGTTTGTGAACTGGACTCCAATGAAATCAGTGACAATTGTTAGGCAATTATTACTCAAAGTGTAGAGATGGTGTAAGTCTATGGGAGAGTTTGGTAGCGTCCAATGTCTAAAAAGATGTTGGTGTATATTTTTTAGGTCGCGATTGCTACGGAACGTTTGAATTTGGAAGGAAGGGTCGAAGCAAGTGAGTCCTTTAGCGAAGAATAATATTATGAGAAATGTGGCTAACATTTTTATAACAATTTTATGAGCACTGAATGTGTAATCAAACAAACAGACAAATTCCGTTATGGAATGACTTAATCTTAGATTGTTAAATGATAAATGTTTGCATGTAAAAGGACCGCAAAAATTATTTGTTCTTCAAGGTGAAATTAATAATATATTTTTGAAGGAAAAGTAAATTAGTCATTTATTAGCATTTTTAATCTATTGTCATATTTAATAAATTTTACTTATTGTAAACAAGATGATTAGCAATGACAATGGTGCAATTTTGTAATTATTTATCTGAACTATTAAACATTTTATGAGACCACCTGGTCCCTTCAAAAATACAAAGAATGCTCAATTTCAAACTTCTTTTATGTTTGAAAACCCATAACAATTATGCAACTAATTTCTTCAAGAATCGTTTAAAAATTAGTCTTTCATATGACATTCCTAAAATTGCAATTGCAAATCCTAATCCTCCAATAAGCAAACTAAATATTACTAAAATTTCCCTTCAAACTAGCTGGGGCTTGTATTGTCAAACGGATTGGATCAATTTTGTCATTATTACCTGTTTTATTTGATACTATATTTTGATAGAAGAAGGTAATACTTTGTTTGAATGCCCATAACAATTATGGATTTAATTAAATTAATACTATTTTATTTACTAACCACAATACGATTACATTAGATAAAATTAATAAGTTCGAATTATTTCCATTTTTAATCGCTAAGTTCGCTCCATTAAAATATTTTGAACAATTTTTCAAAAATTTAAAATATTCATGTAATTATTATCTAAACAAAACCATTCCAACAGAGCGAAACCGCTCAGCAAAGAACATAACGCATGCCAAGCATAATCCGCCCATTAACAAGCTAAATATTACAAACACATGTCCTTTCAAACTAGCAGGATAAGGTCCAAAATGTTTAGTTATTTCCACCAAATCGCTCTTATTATGGCGGATGTGTTTTGAAATAACTTCCAACATGCCCACCCATTTATCTTTAATACCAGACTCTTTAAATTCCGCAATTCCTTTAATAAGTAGTGTAGAAATTTGCTTATTAAAATGTGCTCATACTTTGTTCAGCCCCTTCATATATATCCGGCTTGCTCAATCTGTTCAGAACCGCTTTGCCATCACTTGCCTTGAGCACAACCGCGGTTCTATTGCAATTGCTTAATTTTTCAAAAAATTGTATATCCTCTTCTCGTGCATATTCTTCTACAATTGCATTCCTTATTTCCGACCACTCGTCCCAAGCCAATTTGGGGGAAATAAGAGGGTAGTTAATCTTCAGCCATTTGATTAAGTGAAGCGTCAAGGGTCGTTGTGGTGGAAGGGAGTTTCTCTGCTTTAGCACTTCATCAAAGCTATTATTTCTAGATGATTTATACAATCTCAAAGTGTTAAATGCACTGTAGAAATCCATGAACCCTATTCCAGAAAAGACTACAAGTCCTCTTACTCCTAGAAAGTATACCTCCTGAATGTGATTATTATATGGCTCTGGATTAGCAATTATATTAATTTGAGACTGTGATAAATTTAGACTTTGAAGGATTCCGTTAAAAACCATGACGTTATCATGCTTTATATAGATTTTATAGTTGAACTCGACCAATTCATGAAATTCTTTAAACTTCTCAGCTTTCCTTGGCCTAACCATATTATAAACGTTGCTTTGCTTATAGCCTTGGCTTAGAATAATAACCATTAAGAAATAAAAACTGAACATTATGCGAATTGAATTGCGTTTGATCACTTCGTTTTCTGGAATGACATGGCCTTGTTCAAGGAGCATCTTGAAAGCGGAGAAAATAGAACTTTAAAAATTAATTTGTGAATAAAAATAAAGTGCAAATGCAAGAAAAATAACAGTTGTAGCTAAACAAAGCCAAACGTTTAAATCGTAAACCCTTACTAATTCCTCAAACATAAGAGACTGTACACTTTTATACCCGCAAACTATAAAACTAAGCGAGTTTGAAATATCCGGGAAGACAAGTGGGATATGGAGTGGACTTGAATCATTTGTTAATTGCGATGAGAATCTGGACATTAAATATTGCATTTTGCCTTTAACATTCATCCCATTAACGCACAGAGTTGCTGTTCCCGCTATTTCAAATGAATAGTTTCTAAAGACTGAAATCCACATTTGAGAAATGACTATTCGGGTTCTCTTTGAAAGAGTAGCTTCTTCCCTGTTTACTTCTAAAGAGTTTTTAAGATGACTTCTACAGTGAGAAAACTCCTCTCCTAACTCACTATCCAGATTTCGAAGGCGAAAGCTAATCTGATCTGAATTACGCACGATTTCATTTGAAGCCCAAAGTAAAGGTTTAAATTTGGAAAAAAATTCAGAATTTTTATTTCCTTTCCTTTCCAATTCGAACACAAACCAAACTATGTTCCAAGCTAGTACACCTTCACTCAAAGATGACTTAGCCCAGTTAATTATTGAATACTTTGTTACCCCACTTGGTTGACTTTTTATAACCAAAATGGAAATCTTTGCTGTTCGCCCTGGAAGCACTTTTCCTAATTCATTTTGCAAATCCTGCTCCATAAAACTGCTTTGAAAATACCAACCTTTAGGTTTTAGATAAAGTAGCAAAATATTAATAAACGCTTTATTTAAATCCAGCTCATTTTTTAAGTTTAGCCAAAATTGGTTGAATTTGCTTTCTAAAAAATAATTAACATTGAAACGGGGTGGGAAAAGATCAACTTGGACTTCACAATTTGATTGTTTTGAGCTCAAAATATATTTGAATTTATCAAAACTAGCGCAAATTAAATCCCAATTCTCAGTACAATTTCTAAGTAAAATGCTAGGACAAAGTTGGAACGCTGAACCCTTCCCTTCCAACATCCAAAATATTCTATAGTCTGAAATAAAACCAGGCACAGGTTTTCTAACAAATATAGGCAGGTTCCCACTAGAAAGTTGGACTCCAGCAAAATTATTTAGGAGAAGCTGGCAGCGTCTCACCAAAAAATTGAGTTCAGTCAAATCTACTTTCTCCGGCAGCGGCTCCCATATGGAATACATTTCTTTGATAAATTCTGCGATAAACGCGTCATTAAATGGGGTA
>JAHZMU010001312.1:0-53647 GCA_027743725.1 Rambutsinella grinnellia | reverse complement strand
CCAAAGCTTCTTCACACAAAAGCTTCGCTGCCTGATACATGCTAACTGCAGTACTCTCTTTGATCTCACTCTTCAGAACAGAAACGCACTTGGCTGCAAGAGCCGGGATCTCGAACCTCTTAGCTGCGCACAGTACCGGCATCAAATCTTCAGCCGAGACATCGAAATCTTCAGTGTACAAATACTAAAAAGTAAAATTGAAAATTGTTAATGAATTATGACTTTGCAATGTAGCTTTCGAGCTTCAAGTTGAAGCCTTCAACCCTTCCTTCAGCTTATGCAATTTTTGTTACCTTCAAGAAGGACCTAAGAGCTGCCACGTTCATTTCAGGAATCTCCACATTATCCGGCATCTCCTCGAACACTTTCGACCAAAGCGTCAGCACAAACCGATGAGCTGGAATGCTATCCTTCCCCTCCCCCACCAGAAATGTCATGTCACTCATTATCCCCTTATCCAGCATATACAGCAGATGACTCTTCAAATCCATCGATGACTTCCTCCAAGACATCCCCGGTGGATAAATCTTTTGCGTTTCCTCCATGTCGTGGTCATTTTGCGCATTTGTTTCAACCGAATTTGGCCCGTCCATTTTTGCAACTGGCTTGGCCTGAAATCACAATTTAATCAAGTAATTTAAATGATTGATTTACTTGTTCGAGTTCGAAAACTCTGCAAACAACACCCCCAAAGCACTCACTCCCCACCTAAAATTTAACAATTGACAACTCAATTTCTTACCTTTGAACCTTCCAAAGAAAATATCACCAACTATTCGACCCTCCTCCGAAACTGTCAAGTAGGAAAACCTCCAAAATTTAACTAATCAATTATCGCTAAAAAGACTTTTTATTCGAAACAAGCCACTTTCTTGTGTTTACAGCACGGACCACACTCCACACAATGAGATAAACGAGACAAGAATAGCGGCGTCCGCGTCTCCTTCCTTCAACACAAAAGTCTTTTCTACACGAAAACTTATCCAGCTATCCATTCACATGTGAAAACGACAATTCACGACGACTTGTCCATAAACTTTTCTATCTAAAATGTTATCCTTTCAATGTTATCCTAACACGGCGTCCCTCGCCGGGCTATTTTGGGCTGGATTTTGTCGAAATGAAATAAGAAAAACGTGATGCTGTGCAAAGTCAATGCAAGACTTGCAATGAAAGTTCTACAGAAATGCCGGCCGGGTAGAAAAAATGCGCGTTTTCTTATCACAATCCCAAAAATGAAAGCAATCTTTGTTTGTGCGTGTAAGAATAGATAGAAAAACTGTCGTCAACTAAAATTATATGAACGTTTTTAGAACAAAGACAGGCTTACAAATCGTAATGCTTTATGACTAGATTATTTAATCAGAATTAACATTTAATTAAAATTCTTGTGAAACGCTCATGAATATTTTAAAGTTTTATTTTAATTATTTCGCTTTTTACATTTTAGAATTATGATTTGGTTGAGACATTTTTGGCAAAATATGTAAAATTCAAATCAGTCTCTATCAAAAGTACAGAGGATAGTTAACTATTAGTTATATTTTATGGGCATGAGAGCAAAACTGTTCACCTTCCTCTTGGTCCAAGCTGATAAATACGTCCTATTTACTTTACATGCATTCTTGTACAAATTATAAGGAAGGATTAAGACTTAATATGGTAGGATGAAGTTGATGCATTATTCGTCATTATAAAAATTAATTACTAATAATTTTCTAGGATCCACTTATCGATGCTTTCGTTTTAGTATTGCTTGTCGTTAGAGATTCAGTCACTGTTGTGGGTTTTAAGTGTTCTTTGATATGTAATGTGGGTATGATTATTTCATGGGCATCATCGTCTGCCTCGCCGATTCTCTTAATTGGATTGTATTTGTAAGGTCTTAGTTTTAGTCTGGATGCTGCTAGTGCTAAAGCTGATCTATAATATCTGCTTTGTGGCTGACCAGGAGTGCTACCAGGAGGTCCATATTTTGGCCGTCCTGTACCTTGTCCGCCATGCTGGAAATCGGCGATTAGGTTGGCCTTTTGTATCGAGTCAATATTTAAACCTGGGACGCCGCCGCCAAACCCACCGCCTTGGGAATATCTTCCTCCAGAACCTAAAGTTGATAGAGACAATGGTTGAAATATATAAATTTTGAATATATAGAAACAATTTAAAGGAATTGTATCATAATTACCTCCACCACTTGGATATCCCCCGAATGCAGCACTCCCGCCAGCGCCTCCACCTTGTGCAAATGAGGTACCACCACTGCTTGTGCTACCTGGATATCCTCCACCCGAGCTACTGCCAAACCCACCGGAGCCACCACCATTACTTGAGCCGCCCGGATACCCTCCTCCCGAGCTACTGCCAAACCCAGGCCCGCCCGACCCACTTCCGCCATTACCTGAGCTTCCTGGATATCCTCCTCCAGAGCTACCTCCAAAGCTTGGTGCTCCCGACCCACCACCGCCGTTACTTGAGCTGCCTGGATAGCCTCCTCCAGAGCTACTGCCAAATCCAGGCGCTCCCGATCCGCTACCACCTGGGTATCCTCCTCCACCTCCGCCATTGGTCGAGCTGCTGCCGAATCCTGGTGCTCCCGACGCACCTCCACCATTACTTGAGCTACCTGGATACCCTCCTGCAGAGCTACCGCCAAATCCCGGCCCGCCCGACCCACTTCCGCCATTACTCGAGCTTCCTGGATACCCTCCTCCTCCACCACCACCATTACTTGAGCTTCCTCCTGGATATCCAGCTCCCGAACTACTGCCGAATCCTGGTGCTCCCGATCCGCCTCCACCGTTACTTGAGCTGCCTGGATACCCTCCTCCACCGTTGCTCGAGCTTCCTGGATATCCTGCTCCAGAGCTACCGCCGAATGCTGGTGGCCCTCCTCCACCACCACCGTTGCTCGAGCTGCCTGGATATCCTCCACCGGCGCCAGAGCTACCTGGAAATCCTCCTCCACCGTTACTTGAGCTACCTGGGTAGCCTCCGGCAGAGCTACCGCCGAATCCTGGGCTTCCCGACCCACCTACACCGTTACTTGAGCTTCCTGGATACCCTCCGCCAGAGCTACTGCCAAATCCTGGTCCTCCCGAACTGCCTCCATTTGAACCTCCAGGATAGCCCCCTGACGCCCCACCGTTTGAACCTTGTCCACCGAATCCACCTCCACTAGAAGGACTGGGATATCCACTGCCAGGTCCACCGGAACTACCAGGGTATCCTCCTCCACCTCCATTTCCAAAGCCAGCTCCCCCAGAACTTGCACCGCCAGAACTGCTTGGACTAGTGGGATATCCACCTGCACCATTTGAAAAGCCTGCTCCACTGCCTGCATTTCCCGCACCAGGGTATCCTCCGCCCCCACCATTTCCGAACGATGAGCCCGAGTGACTAGGATATCCACTGGCAGAGCCACCACCTTTATCCAACATACAATTAATATAATCTGTCATTTTGGTCTAATATAGAGCAATAACTTTGACAAAATTGCAATGACAAAATGTTACCTGCACTTTGCCCCGATCCACCTGGCGTGCCGTAATTTGAGGATGGTCTTCCCCCATTACCCCCGAAACCTACGGATGAGCCACCTCCTGGAGGGCCATAATTAGATGATGGCTTGACAAATCCTCCTGAAGCTCCACCACCACCGCCGGACGGAGCGCCATAATTTCCGGAAATTCCACCCCCATTTCCTCCTCCACCTGGTGGACCGTAATTGGATGATGGTCTACCATTCCCTCCAGCGCCACTTCCTCCATTTCCACCATTAAAGCCTCCGCCTGGGCTACCTCCATTTCCTCCAAAACTTCCTGAGGATCCCGCTGGTGGCAAATAGCCATTAAATGGTCTTCCACCTGCACCTCCTCCATTACTTCCAAAGCCTCCCGATGAAGATCCGGGTGGACCATAACTAGAAGAAGGTCTTCCACTTCCGGCACCCGAGCTACCTCCATTGCCTCCGAAGCCTACTGATGAGCCACCGCCAAATCCCGCTCCGGGAGGTCCATAACCAGATGAGGGTTTTCCACCTCCATTGCCTCCGAAGCCTACTGACGAGCCACCCCCATTTCCACCGCTGGACGGCGGACCGTAATTTCCGGATGGACCACCTCCATTTCCTCCGAAGCCTACTGATGAGCCACCTCCAAATCCCGTTCCGGGAGGTCCGTAACTAGATGACGGCTTCCCATTACCTGCAGCACCCCCACCAAACCCACCTCCATTTCCGCCGCTGGAAGGCGGACCGTAATTTCCTGATGGGCTACCTCCATTTCCACCTCCATTACCTCCGAAGGAGCCACCACCATTTCCACCGCTTGACGGCGAACCATAATTTCCGGATGGGCTACCTCCATTACCTCCGAAGCCTACTGATGAACCACTCCCAAATCCCCCTCCAGGAGGTCCATAACTAGAAGAGGGTTTTCCATTACCTGAAGCACTTCCACCAAACCCACCCCCATTTCCACCGGATGGCGGACCGTAATTTCCCGATGGACCACCTCCACTTCCACCGCTGGAAGGCGGACCGTAATTTCCAGAGGGAGCACCACCATTTCCACCACCATTTCCGCCGCCAGGAGGCAAATAACCAGAAGTAGGCTTGCCATTTCCTCCAAACCCTCCCGAAGAAGCACCACCCTGCCCTCCTCCGGGCTGGCCGTAACTCGAAGATGGTCCACCGCCATTTCCTCCAAATCCTCCTGAAGAAGAACTACCTTGCCCTCCTCCAGGGGGCCCGTAATTAGATGACGGTCTTCCTCCGGATCCAGCTCCACCACCATTTCCTCCCGAAAATCCATTCGAAGGCGGTCCATAGTTCCCTGAAGGTCTTCCACCATTTCCCCCAAAGGATCCGCCATTAAACCCAGCCCCATTTCCACCGCTGGAAGGTGGGCCGTAATTTCCAGATGGGCCACCACCATTTCCCCCGGCAGGAGGCAAATAGCCAGAAGTAGGCTTGCCATTAGAAGCTCCACCACCATTCTGGGAACCTCCTGCAGAGTATCCTTGCGAATATCCAGCACTTCCTCCACCAAAGCTACCAGGCGATGGAGCAAAATAACTTGATGGTCCTCCTCCTGTTGAGCTACCAGCGCCTCCACCAGGTGCCCCATAATTTGTTGAAGGGCCACCAGCGCTTCCTCTAGAGCTTCCGCCAGGCGTCCCGTAATTCTGTGAAGGTGCGCTATTCCCTCCTCCAAACCCAGAGCCTCCCCCAGGAGCTCCGTAATTTTGTGACGGGCCACCAGCTCCTCCTCCAGAGCTTCCCCCAGGCGTCCCGTAATTCTGTGAAGGTGCACCATTCCCTCCTCCAAATCCAGAGCCAGGTGCCCCATAATTTGCTGAAGGGCCACCAGCGCCTCCTCCAGAACTTCCCCCAGGCGCTCCGTAATTTTGTGAAGTGCCACCGCCTCCCGCCCCAGATCCGCCAAAGCCAGTCGAAGGGGTTCCATAATTGGAGGAAGGCCCCGCATTACCACCACCGCCATTCCCTTGACCTCCATTGCCAGAGCCTCTCCAGGAACCTCCCGCCCCAGATCCGCCAAAGCCAGTCGAAGGGGTTCCATAATTGGAGGAAGGCCCCGCATTACCACCACCGCCATTCCCTTGACCTCCATTGCCAGAGCCTCCTGCAGAATATCCGCCGCCCGGCGATCCTAAACAGTAGCACATAATTCATTTTAGTACACGAATCTATTCTCAAACAAATCTGTCTATTTACCCGCAGTAAAAGTGGCTGCTACTCTACCCGCACCACCAAATCCTCCGCCTCCTCCACTCCCTACAAATAATCATTCAATTTTATAACCAAATAACGTGCATAGCTTAATTATGCATTTGTCGCTCGAATACAATTGTACCCGAATATGCACCTGAGCCCCCACCCGAACCTCCACTTCCAAAACTTCCACCCGAATTTGCAGAGTTCCCAGCAGGCGGAACATATGCACCATTCGGCGCTCCGTAGGATGAAGGGATTGGAGATCTATTTGGATAGCCTAATAAATAATCGAAATTTGCAATTTACATAAAATTATAAAAACTGCATGGGCTTTTCTGTAGGAATTGTATTTACCAGGAACTGGAGGTTCCGCATATACGCAGCCTAGCGCTAGAATTAGCTATGATTTACAAAAGATTTCATAATTAATCATTATTTTAAAAATTGCATATTACCGCAATTATCTAATTTTAGATATAACATTGAAAAGCTTTCGCACTAATTCGCACAGTTTCTTTGTGTCACGTCCCCTGTTGTATCGCAACACAGTTACTACTACGAATTTATTTCAATTGCAGACAGGTTTTCGACTGATAAGTTTTATAAAAATTGTCAGTTGTAGAAGAATGAGACATGCTTCAAAAATAATATGTGTCATTTCAAATTTAGCATTTTTTCCCTTTTAAATAAGAACTGGAAATCTCACACGTGTCTAAAATATGTGTCGTGTCATTTTAAATATGTCTAAAAAATATTTAAATACTTGAGTCAAGCATTTCTCCAGTAATTCCTATAATTATACCTGATTACTTCGTGAAATATCAGATAATATTTAGTAATTTGTGAATTTGTCTCTATTTGGTAATTCACTCTTCAGGTCCAGCACGGGCCACGAGTGTGCGTCATTTGGTATCGTAAATTCCTTTGTTTTCGCACGTGTAATTTGTAAACACTGTCTTGTCCTTAGGCGCTCTGAATTTGCTTGGACTTTCTTTGTTGCTCCGTGTAGAATTTTGTGCATTTTAAAGCGTTTAGTCCACACTTCTTAATATAAAATGGATAAAATAATTGCTGGCCTTTTGCCAATCGTTAGTAATAAAAATTTCAACCCGAGTTCTGAACCCGCGGAAAACTGTCATTATAATAATTTCTGTAAAGTGCTTATAAATTTTGCTGTTCAACAAAAATGATAATTACGGTTTGTAAAGAATTCCTTAAAGTTTTTTACCATTCCACGCATTTTCCAATTGTGTTTCATCTTGAAGATTGAGAAAAAAAACTATTGCACGTTTCAGAACACAAATTGATATTGGAATTTAAATATCATGATAGTTCATAAAACAGCTTCAGGAACAAATAATATTTTGATCCATCATAATAAATTCCAGTGAAAGATGGCAAGGTCCAAATAGCAATAAAATATTTAAATTAAACTAATCACTTTCACATCGTATCACTTGTCTTGCATTGACAGTTTAAATCAATACTAAAAATCAATGTCACAGTCAAGTAAAATCTTCGATACAATTATCTGTGTCACCCTCCGGCATCCCTCCTCCTACTGAAGTCCTTTTTATCACTCCAAACTTTTATATACTTTTACTCGTGTAATTTTGCAGAAGAAAAATAGCCAATTTCGCACTGATTGTATGGTGGGATCAGACTTTGTTGCTCTTCTGCTGACCTTTTTCTACTGATGCTGATTTCGATGAAGATGCTGTACATATTACACTTTTTTTACTAGAATTTACAAATTGCAGATTACTATGTAATTGATATTTAAAATTGATAGTATTATGTGGTAGGTTCTGTGTAACTTTTATGAATTAACTTTGTCTGAATTCAAAGCATTATATAATTGGTTAAGCTGGTGTGGGAGGAAAATAGCTTTGTCAGAGCGTACTTATTTTTATGTCACTTTCAGTACAATTTATATGCAAAATGCATTTTCATCCGTTTTTTAATGATGCTTGAACATGTAGACGTTTAGACACAAGCCCTGCAAAAGTACCCTACACCTGAGCTTACTATCGTTGATTCCCTGGGAATCATTCCCATCGTAAGCTAAGCCTGGGTTCAAATGTCAGAGAGGCTTGAGATATATTATATTTTTATTAAGGGAACAATGTCTGCTGTTTACTAAGCCACCTCCGCTTTTTACACGTACGAGTTGATAAGGTGAAAAGATTAATGGATAAAAAGTAATCGAGTAAAAAACTGACATTTTTACTCTTACTCTTACTTGAGCTCAATTGTTTGCACTGTCTCGTCTTCCCAGTGTGTAATGATAAGTTGTAGTTTGTACGATTACGTGTATTTTAACTAACTTAGCTCTCATAAGGTTATATAACTTATATAGTATCGCTTAGTTAAGATTTTGAAACTTTGTTTCGTTTAAAAGAAAAATAAATATGATGACCTGGTCATCTTTCGTTTACTTGAATTAAAGCATTAATTTCTGACTTTTTGCTTAAAATATTGAGCCAACGAAAAAGAGAAACCAATTTTAGGAAATGATTGTGATCGAATTGGGACGCTATATTTGAAACGTCTAGTCTAACACCATACTTATTTCATCACGGTAAGCTTTGTTGTGGTAGCTCTACTATTCTATACTTTGTTTGATTTTATAGTTTCTTTCAAATGATAAGAATCGGAAACGAACAACGGAGACATGCAACGATGCAACTATGATTTTATATGCATTTGCGGTTTAAATGGTTAAGTCATGACAAAATGATTGTATCGGCGAGTTGCACTCTTTGTAATACTGGGCATTTCGAAATATGCAGGATGTGCAAAAGCCGTAAAATACTTTGTTTGGAAATCAAACCAAGAATGATTTTGTGTCGCGTTGAATCGAAGAACCGGCAATCAAATAAGAGAAAAAATATTTTACTGAAATCTGGTCGAACACATAATGGATCCAATACATTTCCGATTCTATCATACATTGTATTTAGAATTTATAGATTCCATGCTCAACTTTTAACCGAAACCACTGCTGAATATTTCGTGAAATTTCTACAGAAAAAATGGAATCTTTTGTTGTTTTTTGTTAACAAAATTTTTAAAACATTGGAGAACTGCTACTTTCCTGATACTTATGCAATCATGCTAATAGCAGTTGATGATTCAAAAAGCGCATGACCAACTGAATTAAGGAAACCGCTTTTAGCAAAACCAATAACCAAAATGGATACAGTGTAGGCTATTTTCGGATTATGAAACTTTTCTTAGAGCTCAATAAAAATTAACCCAAAATATTTCAAAACACATTAATATTTTACAATCATCTCTCGGAGATAGAACTGCAATGATGGATAATGAATCATTATTAATGATTGAGTAGATCAATAAAAAAATCTATCACATATACACGAACCTTGACAATCAGTAGGGTTTTTATGTATCAAATTGATACTATCAATTTAATTGCTAAAAACTCTCATCGTAAAATTATAGGAAATGATGTATGAAACAATTTTAATTGTAAATTTATTGATCATTGATCGTGAATCTAGATAGAGTATGCATAAGAATTATGATAGTGATCGTAGAAGCCTCCAAGTAATATTAAAATGAGTGCGCTTATATCAACAATATTATAAATTGAATTCTCCCATGCAAGCCTAATTAAACGGGGTTTATGTTAGGTTTATGTGAACAAGCTGGTCAATTTTATGTGTAGGTGGACATTTAGGTAGTGAAAAACTATAAAATTATACTCTACTTGTCACTCTTCTAATCGTTAGAAATAAGTTTTTACAAACAAATAAGTAGCACAAACAAATTAATTAGCATAAAATTGGAATTAGCTATGCACATACATCGACTTTTAACATGAGAGTACTTGTTCTACTAATATATTATAATAGCAAACAGGATTGCAGAATTTCATAATACTTCCATCTTTGAAGAGAAGCTAAACAACAACTTTATGAATCGTCTGCTGCAGGAATTTGCGAATTGCGAAGCTCAAGCGGAAGGACGTACCTACAGAGTTGTCATAATCAAATCAGTTTAATTGCGCATTGATTTCACTTCTTCCTTCCGAAGCTACTGTCCACCTCGTCCTCGTGGACGGCATGAGGAACTTATAGTAATTAATTTTACTTTCGTTTAAGTTTCCTGTAAATTAGGAAAGTGATTAAAAAAAGCGAGTGACACTTTGAATCATATCGGACAAATTGTAAAGTAAAACTTTATTTGCTTCTGCCCTGTACATGTATGTATTTTAATGTAAATATATGATACTATTTGCTTGAAGCAAGTTAAAATGAGACATCTTTACCCAATGCAAGTAAAAGTAGGAAACTTGAGCTAAAAATGTTATTAAGAAAACTTTAAATTAATTCGAGGAAAAGCCTGAAGTTCGCGTAATGTGAAACTATGCAAAAGGTGAATATATCATTGCGCTTTATTGACATTGTAATAGTTTGAGACGGAAGTCAACTGTTCTAGGAGTAATGAATCCCTTTTGTCACCTCCCTCTTTTCTCACACGTAAAATGTTTTGCTTTTGGTGCAGTTTTTCAACGCTAAAACATATAGGCTCGAGTTAGGCCCTTTTAGCTAGATTTAATTCATAGTTCACTCAAGTCACAGACAGACTCACATTGAATAAACGTAACATAATTGCATAAAGATAGTTTCTATCATAGAAAAGAAAAACCTCTATTTTCTTGAACTCTATCTTAACCTAAGATTCAAAATTTTAGTAGTGGTCATCTTCGATTTTTGTAGCGGGTCGAAAAAGACATAATACAGATATTAATATTTGCACGCTTTGTTGTGAAGAAGCCAGCGTTAATCATGCGTAATTAAATTTTTAATTGTGAAATCAAATGAGCAAACTCTCAGTTTTATCAACACATTATTAGCATCCAATAAAACCTCTTTATTCGGAACTTTGTTTTGTTATAAAAAAGTAGTTCCGTCTCTCTTCTCTGATCATTAGGCGTTATCGGTATCAAAATCGGTGCCATTTTGTTCAGGAAGTATTTAAAATTAAGTAAATAGTGCGTCTGCTATGCATCATAGGATCATCGGTTACTCACAGGAAAATCATATAATAACTCATTTTATTATTTATAAGATTTTAATGAGCAAAAACTGTGATTGAATCCAATCAAAAACTTGTTAATTGTTAAACCTTTTTTCACTCATTTTTCTGATCATAAAGATTTGATAAGAACATTGCTTGATGAGAATTTACTACTCTTTCTTTTCCGAATTTAAGTGGTGTTCTCAAGAGACAGATAAGATAATTTTTCTACAATTTATTTCTGATCAATACACACAAGTAAACAAGTGCAAATAAAAATTATGACCCTCTTCATATATATTATAGCTTTGCCATCAGTCTGTCAGTTATAGCGCACATAAATAATACATATTATATTTTTGCGAAATGACAACATGTCATCTTGATAAGTTATATGTGTGACGCTGATTTCTCTTAAAGATATCATTGAAAAGGATAAATAAGGCATTTATGGCACACTCGATCTACTTTTTTCCTTTGGATTCAGCTATAAAGAATAATGATAAGTGATAAGAGATCTGTCCATCAGGTATCCTCTTGCTTTGGCATTATGGGGCATTTTCTGCATAAGTAGTGGGTGGCTGAATGTATTTTATGCTCACAATTAGCTTTACTTTTAGTTTCGTAATTCACATACGTCAATAGAGACTCATGCTGTTTTGCTCTTTTTACGTGTAAAACGTGTATTTTTAAAACCTATAAAACGCTTTGTTATACAGCACGTAAATGCTATTATGCATTTGTATCAATTGGAATTATGCAATAAGCTAAGCCAGTCCGAGTCAGAGGCCAACCAACTTCCACAATGGGCTGAAGACTTTAGAATATTATAATAATTATTATTTAAATGAGGAAATGATGCACGGATAATATAATCAGTGCACTGCTAATAGGTTTAATCAAGGAGTACAACAAACAAAATATGCTGTTGTTTTATGGTTAATTTACTCACTCAATTCTTGCAAATTGTCGTGTTAGAGTTGTACAAAAGGGGCATAAATTATTAACACTTTGATGACATGATGGATGATTAAAGCAACTCAGGGTGATTTCAATGATATCAAATTGTGTTATCATTTCCGCGAGTTTAAATAATTAATGGTGGTGGTTGGACTCAAAAGAGTTCATAAAAGTTACTTTGTTGGATAATTATAAATTATAGCTGTATTATGCAAAATTAACAATTGATTTAAAATTCTTAAGAAGTACTTGTTTAGGACTCGGACTCAATTGTCGTGTGGGTTTTACTGACGATTTACTCATCATTTTAGTGATTGGCTTTTGGAAGGAATTTGGAAATTGGAAGCAGTTTATTTTTCTCCTTTCTCTTCACTCTTCTTTCTTGAAATTTGCCATGAATTTCATCATGAATGACTGCTAATCTATCAATTACTTGTAATTTGCACAATCCGCCATTACCAATTCTCAAATATCTTTGCATTTTTTGTAAATGCTGCAATTTTATGACACTAGAGGTTAAAAATAAATACAATATAATTAAAATCATAAAAGCTACACAAGCTCAAAACAATTAGAAATTGAATATAATTGTACGCAACTCCTTGTCTTTAACAATCAATGTTAAAAATATTAAAGGTAACGGGGAAAATGCCCTCTGATTTACCCAAGGCTAAAACTTAATTATATTCTGGCACACTGCCGATATTTAAGTGCATGTTGCATCTGTGAGGTATCACTTTAATTGCATTTCTTAATTTACATACAGATTATCTCCGAAAGATCAAAAGAAACAATGAGAGCAATTAGAAGAGACAAATGATCTGGAGATGGTGTGTGGGATTATTCATTTTTATTACAAATTTTACTCACTCGAGGTACAATGTCATGTTCGAACATGTGTAAAGCAAATAAATATCAGCAATAATGACTCAAAAATGATTTAAAAGAGCTAAAGAGCAATCAAGCGATCAAATAAGAATTGACAGTTCATTATTGTAGAGATAAGTGTGCAGAAGTAGAAAGAACGAGCACAGATTAATCTAGAAATGCACTTTGTGATTTGAAACGCATCATGCTTTGATGTGAACCGTGATTTAATCAAGCATAAACAGATTCAGAGGATCATTTTACAATTCAAATTGTAAAAAAAAACGTGAGAAATTAAAAAATATCAGACAATTAATACAAGTATTAAATAATCTCTTTCACCTTGAAGCTTTTCTAAATTATTCAATTACAATGCAGAAAAACTGCGTAGTAAAAATTGCAATCACTTCAAATCGTTTTTCTGCAAGTCAAAGTGCGTAACGTTATAAATAGTATGCGAACATCATGTACAAAGGCAATGACACGATATGACATATTCATACCCACAGAATTTTTCTCTTTAAGGTTCACACCTTCTAGACTTATCAGTTAGACTTTATTCGACAATAACACAATCCAATTTAAATCCATGTAAATTGCACATTATCGTGATGATGTACAAACAATGTACAAGCAGGTGAAAGACTACTTAAAACTTGAATAATGATATGTGTGACCTTTGATCAGAGATTAAAATAAAAAAGGAAGATTCCTTTTACTTCAAGAGGTTTGAAAGTACATTTGTCAGATGGGGATATATGAATATGTAAATTAATATAATTCAGAATTATTCATTCGCAAAAAAATAATTATAGAGTGCGGCTTAATGGGTGCATTTATCTGAGCCTTTATGAATTATTGTGTCTTCTTTGAGCCAGCAGCTTCTTCTCGCTTATCTGTCACTAATCAGGAGCATGATAACACATAATTGAAGTGGGATTTTTAAGAAAATGAATACTAAAATATGATAATTTAGCGAGATAAATTACATAACGCAATTAGATTGGATTTTTTGCTGAGCTAGTAGAAACTGATTATGAATCAGTAAAACCGTTTCATTTGCATAATTGGTCAGTGCTATAATAATTGTTGGGTGAAATGCTGAAGGGAATTTGTTTTGACTTTGGAATATTCGAAATGGTAACAAGGACGAGTCTTTATTGTTTTGTCATTTTCATTCTCACTCGAGATTGACGAATTAATAAGGAAACAGAATTTGATGAAATGTCGGTGTCACAAATGTGATATTAAGTTATCATTTAGCCCCGAATATGCCATTTGTTACAAAGGTTTTACCGTACATTAATTAGGTAACTTTTACCTTTAAAAGTCAAGATAAGATGGTGGCGTACCGTGTTAACTTTATCGCTAGTCCAGAACATGAAAGTTTGTAACATCGCAAATCACAACAAGCATAGACGATCTCATTAAGTCCTGTAACAAACCTAGAACATAAAATAACATTGGATTTGACCGATTAGGAGTAATCATCGTACATCGAATATGCATTAATATGCAAGTGATAATCTGGCAAAAAGTAGTGGAACATTTTGATAATTGAAAGGATTAAAATTCTTAAACACGTGCGTACCTAAGTAGAAGAAGGACAAATGTAAAAATTACTAAAATTCATCAATTTTAAATGCATTTTTAAACCGTCGGACGAGCCCAGAATTTGCAATTTTGCCTTTTCTATTTATAAATGGCATTGCTACATTTTAATTTCCAATAACTTATTAATTATTTTGCGTGTACCCAGCCCGATACGATCGTCCTGCTTTCCTTATCAATGAACCAGATATTTGATCGTGCTATAATAGCTTGCACACTAATTAGGCACCTATTTAGTAACAATAGAATATTGAGAATTGGTAATTTCGCACTAGTTGTTGTAAGCATTTATGGTACGTTTAGAAAAGGTATCAAGAAATTCACAGCTTCTAGACGAGGTACCTTTAGGCTAAAGCCTTTAGCTAATCCCGATCGGTGCTACTAATCGTCGTTGCGCAACTCAATAGCACGTAGTGAGAACTACTTGACAGTTAAATTATAATATCCAATATGAGTTCATTAAACATCAGACCTGGGAAATCACAATTGGTCATAAAATGTTTATGGTGTGCTCACAAAAGCAAGCAGCCACCACCTCTTTTACATCGAAATATAAGCCTTTTGCCCGGAAACAAGCAATTTTCAGGCAATTTACTTATTTTTGATAAGGATAAGTCAATTTTGTGGTAGTTTTGAAATATATAAAAATTTATTTAGTACTATCTGACAGGCTCATTAAGTCGTCTTGAAAATTGAAGCAAGTGCCGTACCTTCAGCAAAATTGCGTAATCTTTGGGTACTGTAAAATGTGAGCACTAAAAGAGCAATCGGAGCAATCGATTTCTTCAAAAAGTCGTTTTGCAAATTGCTGGGAATATCATTACCGATATGAATGATAAAGCATGATCATAAACACAATTGCGAATACAATTTGCTCAGCGACATGCTGTTGGCCAAGTCATAAATCACGAATTTTGCTCGCTGATAACCTATTATCCCCACCTCTGTTCTGATTCAGATTATTTCAACTCAGCAACTCTTTAAATTTTAGTCACTTAAAAATTTAATTGTACAAATTAAATATTTGACATTTGTGAGAATTTTATGCAATATTTTTATCATAAGCAAATACAGACAAATTTATTTATTTTTGGTAAATTGAAAAAAAAATGTTAATTTCATAGATTTTGGCGTTGAGTGGATGAACAAAGACAAATTTGTTCAAAAAGGTCCACTGGATGGAGCACGATGTCCACTTGATTCATTTTGAGCCTCTTTCTATTACGCACAAAGCGCTGCTTTTAACATTCATATTTGCTCACATCGCAATACATAAAAAATCAGATGTGAATAGAAACAAACCGTTTATAAAAGCACTTTTTTGAAATTAGTAAATTTTTTAAGAGGTTAATTAGAGGTGTGCTCACCTCTGACCTGGTCACGTGTATATTGTTAGAAGTTAAGTGATTATGGCTACTTTGGGCGTACTGAAAGTTGGGAGCCGTTGTGCCTTCCGAATTTTTAGTACTTCGGGAGGGTCACAAGTCGCGGCGTTAATTAACTTTCCAGTGCATTCTTCGCTGAATGGGAGTCATCAGAAGTTTATTCATACAAAGTCAACTGATAATGCAACGGTTTCAGCAGTTCGGACTTGGAATGGGAATGAAGTCAAAAATATGACCTCTGCTTTGGTCCCAGTGAGGAGCTCAAGTACTAAGGCACCGGCAGGTAAGATTAGTGGAAAGCTTATGAATATTTTTCGATTAGATAAATTGGGAGTTAAGTTAATGTTATTTTTAGTTCCAGCGGAGCCAACGGAGGAGAAACCTAGGCCATATTCCCCATTTCAAAATAAGACGGATAGTTGGGGAGAGTATGCGGTTACTAGATTGGATGATTTAATGAACTGGGGAAGGAAGGTAACTCGGAATTATGGTTTTAATCATTTGAATTAAATTAACATTTGATTTAGGGTGATTGTGTTTAATAAATTATATTTTTGTGATGATCTAGAGCTCCCTGTGGCCCTTGACATTTGGTTTGGCCTGCTGTGCAGTAAATTGATATGAATAGTAAACAAATACTTTGGGTGTCAATTCCCGTGGAACATGTCGAGTCATATTCTTGACTTTAAGAGGTTCAAGGAAATATGTTTAATCGCTTAAATTTTCTTTAGGCTGTCCCCCAACTGCTGAGGCATTGATGTACGGAATTCTTCAACTTCAGAAAAAAATCAAGCGAATGAAAACTTTGCAGATGTGGTACAGAAAATAAATAAATGTACCCTCAGTACTGTAAATGTAGTGTATTTATAAATATGAAAATAGAATAGAAAGACGATTCGGTTCTTGAAATCGTCCATTCGATTATATATAACGCTAAAAATAATAAAATCCGTGAAACCCATTTTATGTTGTGAAATAAGATGAGTTATTGGGGAAAACGAAGCAATTTTGCCGAGTTTGTGTATTTTGGTACTTGAAATTGGACAAATTTTAAGGCAAAAAGCACGTCGCATCAAGCTGAAGGTTATGAAAGGTCAACAGAGGTAGACGTGCTGTGCACACATTTGCTATATTAATGTAAATGCATCTATTTCAAAAATAGATCTCATATCGTGCTCAAAAAGTAAAAACATCCTTCGGAAGTTCCACATAAACAAGATGGACTAATGAGCTGCCTGGCAGTCATTTTCCCCACAACTTTACAGAACTTTACTTTTGCGGTTTATCTTTGACTTTTGAGACATTCTGTCGGCAATTTAGCAACATTAATTCTTACCTTCTCGAATCAGTTGAAGTTGTAGAGCTACAACTAAAGCTCTTTAAATTATGTATTATTACATTTTGTATTACCCTTTTCTCTTACAACTCATCCCCTCTCCAATTAGGATTTACTTCGGATGACATGACGGAGTTCTTGCTTCAATGCCAAAATTTAATAGAGAAAGTTCTTTTGATATGTCATTTGTATTCAGTGACAGGAGCGATCAAGAAGGAATTAAAACTGACAGAATCATGCTATATGTCCGCACTCTTTTATGACTTAATCTTTTTAAAGTACACGACATACGCCGCCTTTCTACCAAAATGGAACTCATCTGAACTAATCTGAAGTGCCTGGTTATAAGCAAAGGGTATCTTTAAAATATCTTTGCTGACCACGACCTACTGGAAGCTAGTTTAAACTAGATGAAAATGTTTACGGGAAACGGGAACTTCCCGTCGGAAAGTTCTAGACCTGAGAAATGCGGCCGGATAGCTGGAAAAAGTAATCTAAAGTCTCAAAAGTAATTACATTTGTCATCCATCAGTAGATTATATAATCTGATGATGGTTTCATACGTAACATGACATTGATTTGTAGAAGTTTTCGAAGCTGGATAAGTTCAATGAATGTACTAGTGGTTTTCTCCACCGTCCCAACGAGTAATTTAAGAAATATATAAATGAAGTCTAAAACTAATCTAGACTTACATCAAAAGCATACATATTGTGAGAAAATCCTATCAACAAAGTCATTAAGACCTGAAGCTACAGACAATACCATAAAGATTGATTGAATCCCGTTGACTCACACCTACTTTATTTTTACTTTCTCCAATGCATTCACTTATGCAAATAGACGTTCCAACACCTACACACCACGCTTCATAAACACTCGACTCTTGTTTTCGACGAACTCAAAACCATCATCACGTATTCAATATCACACCAGTCCCAAAGAATTTTCCTGAGACTTTTCTCTTCACACGACTAATCAGCCAGATCTTCTTTCAGGCACATTTACCAATAGCATGTCGGTTTCTTGTTTAGCTGATAGCTGTTGCTCTCTCTTTTCCCAAAGCATATATCAATGGACAAAACCCTTTCCTCCTTTCACTTGAGTGAAAGCTCTAGTGCAGCACGGTTAAAGGGTGGGCGCACTCGAGACTTTTAGATTTCCCATCGTATAAATAAACTTTAACACATTTATTTCCCTCTCTCCAAAGTGCAAATCCAACAGTTCTTGTCGATATTTTCTGAAACTGGCACAGGACGCAATTAATCTAGTGTTTGCTAAAGCATTATCAATGATACGATTACTTGTAGGTTAGATTTATTAGAGTACTTTCCATTATGATAGGTGATTAGTGGTAAAATATTTGTCTTGAAACTTAGAGTTTTACTATAATTTATCTCCGCGTTTATTCCCTTGTTTAAACTAATGCTATTATTCTTACCATCTCTTAGGCTTAAGTAAACTTTTATTTAAGTCAACAAAGACTGTCTTTTATACGCACAGTAATAATCAAGATGGATTTTATACAGTGAAGGAAATGTAAAAAGTTTTATCGCTGTCGCTAGTTCCATTATAGACAGTAATTTCTTTGGTAAAATTTTTCGATTTGAAATGTCATATCAAAATAAGAGGGAGAAAGTTCCATATTCCCAATTCAACTTTTACTCTCCGCTCTTTTTAAAAGAAAACTTTGGAGTTTTGAACTAAATGAAAATGAGGAATCACACTTCTTTTGAGTCAGAAAAAACAATGGAAGTTCTAATTGACGTGGGCTCAGACAACTTTTCCGGAAAAGTTTTTAGTGTGCAGGAGGCAGGTGAAAATATAAGTCGGGAAACAAAAGAACTTCCGATTGATATGCAGTTCAATGATGGTCATATAGTTTCAATATCTGTGTATTCTGTTTTGTTCGTCCTATCTGCTGTGGGTAAGTCTAAAGCTTTCTCCAATAATTTAATTTGAATTTCATTCATATGGTTTTTGATTTTTAGAAAGTAAAATTAAATTATTCTTTGATCGTACCACAGTGACAGCCAACTTGGCTCAGTCAAGTCAAACCTCTTTGATAGAAATTCAAATTCATCATAACCAGTCAATACTGTAACAAAAGCTTTTATTGATTTGAGTATGTGTTGAGAGCAAAACTAATCATTGGAAAAGCCTCTCTTGTGGTCGCAATCAATTTAAAATGACAATATACGTATAATTTTCACATGATGAAATGTGCAGTGTGGTATTGTGTATTTCCGGACATTCAAAGCAGTTCTTTTGAATTGTCTGTTTAATACCTACTTACCCTAAGAAGATTGACACATGCTGTATAATTAATCCTTCATTTTGATTTTAAGTTGCGCCATAAGACTGCCATCAAATGCTTAAAGTCAAATTCCAAGAAAGGAATATATAAATGTTCATTTGAGAGTGAGTGTAACTTTTGTCGGCGAAAGCGAGGAAGGAAGTTCTCATATTCGGTTTAAGTTGAATCTTGGAAAATGTACCAACTCCTTTGTAAAAGCCTAAGCTTGTCATAAGGAATCAAATTTGAAAGCTTTTACATAATGCCTAAATTGCTTTTTGTATTGCTTTTTCCAAGGATTAGGTTGAAAGCTAGATTAGAAAAACATGGAGTGCAGTGACTTGGATATTTGGTAAATTAAATTTAAGGCGGTTGTCATTTTATGTATGAAATAAAATAAGCAAGGAGAAAGAAAGTAGTACAGTGAGGAATGTGCATGGAATATGAGGAAAACTTTAACTGCGATTTCGGCTATATTTTATCCTACTTTCCCACAAAGGTCTACAATTAATCCTAACTAATACACAATTACTAAACTTACTAAGCAATTTAATCCCAAAAGCTATTAAACTTGTTGTTGAACTGTAAATTTCGTCGAAATACAGTCTTTTTGCTTCTACTAACTTTCACCCCATGACGTTCCTTCCTGGATCTTTTTGTGAAGATTAAATATTTTTATATGACATGTTCCTTTTAGCTTTTTTTCCATGAAATTGGAATAATAGGACGGTGCCGTTTTCTAAACAAATATTTCTTGTGAATTGTAAAATTTTAAAAAGAGATTCCATGCAAAAATTGCTCAAACTACATGCATTAGTGAAACAAAAAACATCAATTTCAGAATAATGTTTTATGAAGTAATATAGCTTGAGGATCTTTAAGTTCACTACCAGATATTTCACATAAGAGCCTAAACGATCAAAGGATCTCAAAGGCAGTCTAACAACCAACTTGCCTGCTGGTTTTCTACGAACGGCTTTTTTTAAAAGTCAGTGACTTCATGATCATAGGAATTGTAGGAAGCAGGAAATTAATTACTTTTCCGCTTAAAGAAGCAATGTGACAGTCTTTTTTTAAATGCGATGTACAAAATGGCGATGCAGTCAATTGCAATTTGTCAAAAATAAAACTTATTTGTACTTTGATAACGCAAACTCTCCCGTTACTCAAGTACTAAAATGGTTGTCGAAGTATATAAATTAGCTCTTTGATGTTGTTTACATTCTCTAGATAAGCATTTTCTAGCCTTTTAGGATCACAAAGCACACTTTTCATTTTGCAGGGAAGTGGTTAATTGTCTGAAAAACCAATTTGTTTATCACATTATATCAAATTTATCAGCTAATTTACTACAAGGCAAGTATCATTTTTCCACAAGCCACAAGCCATGATATTGCTTTTGACTATTTAAGTTTTAAATTAATCAAAGTTAACCCCAAATGAAAGTCTAAAGTGGGGTGATTGACTATTAAAAGGGATCTTTTTTATGGTATCTTTCTAGTGGAGCGCAAAAATCTAAATTGGAGAATTTTGCATTTTTTTGATATAATTACGTTATAATTTTAAAGTCTCGTGAGTTTTAATAATTTAAATCGCCATACTAGAAAAGTGAAGAACATTATATTAAAGAAAGCCTTGTGAACATAATGGTTTCTCCAGGATAACCAATTTCAGCTTTAATTAAAGCAATTCCTTTGCATAATCAGTCAATTTGGGAGAAGACTGGAAGATGGATGTACACGTGTCTACTCTAGATGCCTTAGAAGATTGTAGAGATAAGACTAGCAAAAATTTGTTAAGGAAAGTCTTGACATCACGTTTCGTGTAGTTTCTACTACACTTTCTTCCTACTCACTCAGTCAGAGTGGATTCACATTATTGAAAGTTTATGAATGAATATTCAACAAAAAGGTTTATATCTTGATGGTTTTAGCTTTAACTCAATTTAATAAAGCATCACTTTTTGCAAGATCATGGTTTTGGGAACACAGACACTTTGGGAAGTTCAAGAAAATTATCCCAGTTGAAAGGGTCGATAAAGAAATGAGGCTGAAATACATATTATTAGTGAAAAATTCATCAGACAAGTCCTTATTTTGAAAAGTTCAAGGTTTATATTTGCTGAGAAATCTTCTCAACATATCCATTAGTATAATTGGTAATTAGTAATTACGCATATCTAACAAAAAGTTTTTTGGAATTAGAGACCATGCATTATATCGAAACCCTACTGAGAATTAGGCAAATCAATGAGCTGTCCAATCAAGAAATTGAGAAATGAAGAGTTATCTTCTAATCCACTTGTTCCTCTTTTCATTCCAGGAAATATCACAGTCCTAACAGCCATTCTGCGACGTAGGCGCCCTTCGGATTCCTTGTCAAGGATTGATTTCCTGCTTGTTCATCTAGCTATTAGTGATTTGATGGTATGTAAGATATTTCGGTAATGACAAAATGAGAAAGTTTTTCAATACCAACTTGCCCCTCGTGCTTTGTGCAGGTTACGCTTTTCATGATGCCACTGGAAATTGGATGGGCAGCCACTGTATACTGGCGAGCAGGGGATTTGATGTGCCGAATAATGTCTTTCTTTCGCATTTTTGGAATTTATCTATCCGGTTTTGTCCTCGTTTGCTTGGCCATGGATGGGTATGTTCTCTATGAGATTTGTGGCGAAGCCAATATCAACAGCTTTCTCCATTCTTTATTCAAAAAAAGCCATTAGCGTAAATGTATTTTTAGAAAGTAGAGATTATGAAAATGTGTCCGAAATCCTTTTCTAGTGATTTTGATTCAAGTTTAGAGAACGCGAGCTCTATAATTCTTCGCTTAATCAGCTTTCCATTTATTACAGGTATTTGGCAATTCGCTTTCCAATGCAGGGAATGGCATCAACCAAGAGGGCAAAAATGATGGTGCTTGCAGCATGGTTTCTTTCGACGATATGCAGCTTTCCCCAGGTAAAAAATATTTGTTGCCTTTGCCTAGAGAGTAATCTTATTTGTGTTGATAAAGCCATGACTTTCACCAAAATGGTGTTCATGTCATCATCTTGGAAAAATATAATTTTAGGTTACGTTAAAGGGTATGTGGTTGAACCCATCAAGTAATCATAATACGAAGCCATTTATTCCTTGGAGTATTTGATGTAGAGCTCAGCTCTTCTAACCCAAAAATCGTGACAAACAGAGTAGCCCAAGGCATTATCTTTTAAGATGAAAAGAAAATTCTTCTGGATCAACTGAATTTATCTTACAGTTTTTTATTTGTTTGATGCATAAATAAGCTGCTTTTCTCTTTTCAGATGTTCATCTTTCATGTAGAAAGCCATCCAGATTTCCCCTGGTATACTCAATGCATTACGTTCAATTCATTCCCGAAGCCAGAATATGACATTCTCTACAGAATTTTTGGATTGATCATGATGTACGCTCTGCCCTTCGTTCTACTAGTTGTTCTTTATGGGTCCATAGCTGTAGAGTTGTACAAAATTTCGCATTCCACTTCAGAAACATTTCCAGGTAATGTACATTTTTAAGTTATAGTCGTTTATTGGAGAAAGATATAACACAAAATATTTTACAAATCTAAAAGCTCGTGTGTGCCTTTGGGAAAAAATAAGTATTTTTTCAAAAGAAACACAAAATCATGAGTTTAATCTAGATCTAGCGATGAAAGACAGCCACGTATACGTGGAATAAATTAATCATGAAATGAAAAATGATAGTTTCTCTTCACTCCTTAAAAATAGACAACCACATGAGGAATCTGTAATTTATGTACTTATTGGTATTTTCCAACTTTTCTAATAAAATCGGGTCATGCTTAGCAAAATCCATATACATAGAAGTCTGCTCGCAGCGTGTGGGCACTCTACAGTATGATTGAGTACGCGAATCTGTCAACCACACTTTTACTCTAGAGCATGCTGTAAAGAGCAACTTAAATTAAACTACTGCAATTCATCATGTTTGCAATTTTAATTCCAGGTGGGTTGCGGCGAACTGGAATGCAGAACATTGAACGAGCTCGAGTAAAATCAATTAAGATGACTTTTGTAATCACAGCCATCTTTCTGATCTGCTGGACGCCCTATTATGTAATGTGTATTTGGTAGGTGAAAATGGAACGAATTAAATATTTTGTTAGCATATTCTTCTCCAATTGTAGAGTATTCCATGCCATAAACTTTTCCCAAAATGTAATCCTTGCTTGTATGTAAAGACTTGACTGAAAGTCGCCTCAAGTAATTTACTTTCTGTCATAAGCACGACATTTGCAATCCCTGGTCGTATTTCCATTCATAAGACTTTGTTTGCCAAAGGATTTCAATTGATCAAATTGAGTGCTTAGGGCCGTCCACAAATGGAAAGGAATAATGATATGTTTTACATGCTCTTTTTTCTAGGTACATGGCGGATGAAAAAACAGCAAAGAATGTGGATCAAAGAATCCAGCGGGGTTTGTTCCTTTTTGCTTGCACAAACTCAACTGTAAATCCCATTGTCTATGGTGTATTCCATATGAAGTCCATCTTTGGAAGAAATAGCATAGTTAGCTTTTTACGTAAATCCTATCTACTTTTCATGAATTGCAGATATCAGGAAATTATATATTTTGGACCAAGGGCCAATAAATATTGTCAATTTGTATTCCAGGTGCAGTTTAGAGATGTTTCATCAACAACCCATTCATCCGCCGGTTATTTGTCTCGTACTCATATAACTCAAGTTCATAGTGAGGAGAGTGAAAGCAGTCCATTCCTTGTCCAGCAAAATAAAAATCATCGCCAGTACTTTAATACATTAAGCTCGAATACAGGCCAGGGACAGACAATCACTAACAACGGACAATCAATACAGAGGCTTCCAAACGGAAATGGCGGCGGAAGTGAAGTCCACAGGGCAACTTCAAATTCCGGTCATCCACCACGAAATTCCGCTGATTCAACCTGCTAGATTATATCTATGAGATTATATTTCTAACAATTATAATTTATAAATTTTATAACAATAAACAGTAAAAGCTTAGGTCATTAGTTATACTGATGTTGTGTAACTGATTGTTCTGCTTCTTGCCACTGTATCAAGGGAAATGTGTGAAGTATTTTTAGAAAGAATCGTTGTATTAACTTTGATGAAGATGACAATAAAAAGTTTGCTTTTGCCCCATGGAATACAAAACGTATTTCTTTCTATCCTCACCCTAGATCCCTTTTGTTCCAGGATTCTCTACGCTAACCTTCGGATTCAATCATAAATTCTATACCCGGGTGAAAGTTAAAAGCCTCTTTTTCATCAACTAAAATCATTTAGAGCTAATCAAGTTTTTTTTACGAGAGCCGAAAGTATCAACTTGGAAAAGATCATATTACAAAAGATCAGTATCATTATGGATGATCGTGATCACGCTCAAAAGGTGATATTCATCAGGCAAAAACTGGATCCAAACATGAACAAAGGTTGAAGGAGCTTTTCACTCTACCCTTTTTGTAGAGAAGTGTTTCAAGTTGCAAGCGTAGAAAGCAAATCCAGCTAGACTTGAAAGCCGCCAATTTGAAACTGAAGAACTAAGCATCTCTACATATGTTAGTGTTTTTGTTTATGTGCAAAAATTATGTTGGCTCTTGACAAAGCGCAAATTGAATAGTTAAAAAAGATTTTTGCAGAAGAAAATTATTTCTCGGGTTTGGAAATAATTAAAGCATTTTAAATTAGCGGAGACTCATTAAAACGATCTCTTCAAGAATGGAATAATAGTTTCAGTCGAATGGAAGATAAAATTTTATCATAAAAGTTTATGATTCTTGGAACATGAAAAAGTGAATGATGAGAGGAGGATTGCTGGAATGCGTCATAATTTGTTAATGCCGATTTATAAAGTTAAGCCATAATGGCTCCAGTCAGGACTAGAATGACTTGCGTGATTGTTCGTGTTGTGCAAGCCATGGAACGTGATTAATGAGAGAATTTGTCAAGTTAGAACTTGAGATTTTTGTGGATTTTCCTGTGAGGATAAGCTATTTTTGAGGTAACTATTGGGTAAAAGATTGGAAAGTATATCGCGTTTTTTTAGTAATGCTCAGGTTTGTCTTTCATTACAGAAGGGGCGGTGTTAACGAAAGTAAAAGGGAGGAGGAGGAGCTCAAAAATACCCGTTTTGTCCTCTGAACGTGAAAGCTTTCTGAACGTCATGCGTAATATGACGGTGAATGCTCCGAAGAAAATTTGCTAAAGTAAAGTGAGAATATTTCATTTATTGTTATGTCTGTAAATTTAATGGGTAATAAGATTTATTTATTATTCAGGTCGCTGCTAAACTGCCGATTGTTTGAGCTACATCAGCATTATAATGTCCGGAAATATTTCTGATGCACTTCTTGGTGGCGCATCGAAGAAAGTGCCTTTACTCCCTCCACCCCCGAAGATTAAAAAGGAGCCCAAGACTTACAGCTTTGAATTGAAACTGGGCTTATCAAATGATGACACATATCCCGAGTTTTCGTGGGCGGAACTTGTCCGAAATGCAAAGCAGAAGGATCTTAAGAAGAAAGCGGATAAAGGTAAATTTAAGTTATAATAGTGATATTTGCTATAAATTTAAAGGAAATTCTCTAAAATTTCAAAATTAATTATATGTATGTAACAGGCAATCCCGTTTTGGATCCCTTCGCATCGGATGATGAAGAAGACTTGAAGGCTATGGCTGCAAAGTTTGAAGCCAAGTATAACACGTCCAATCCGGGTCCGGTGAAGAAGAAGAAAAGGAGAGCTGAAGACTTCATAGATAGGGGTGCGGGGTACGACGAAACCGACCCTTTTATTGACAACACGGATGTGTACGATGAAGTTGTTCCTCCAGATCTCCAAACGAAACATGGCGGATTTTATATCAATTCAGGTTCATTAGATTTCAAAGAAGTAGAGCTCTCCGAGGAAGAAGAGGATTCATCACAGCCCCCAAAGTTGTCTAAAATTGAGGATCCAAAACCCAATTTTCCTACACCGCCAACGAAATCAACTTCTACTTCACCTAAAGTTAAAAATCCTGTGGGTAGACCCCCTGGTGTATTATCGAAAAAGAAGTTACTAGTTCCACATGATATTACCAAACCTCCAAAGAAGAAGCGGAAAATAATTGTCACTCCAGTGGGACCAGATGGGGCAACTATAATCAAGGCGGTCAATAAAACTGCCTTATCCAAAAAGCTCTCTCAACCAAACGACCCCAATGAAAGCCGAGTAGAGATTAAAAAATCTGCCAGAGCTATAATACATTCTTCATCGTCATCATCTAGCTCAGGGTCATCTTCCTCAGATGATAGTTCATCTTCAAGCGGATCAGAATCGTCTTCAACCGAAGATTTGCAAGATAAAAAAGAAAAGTCGAAAGATGTAAAAAATATGGGTCCTCCGAAGCTAAAACCTGCTGTAACCCTAACCTCAACTAATAATGTCCAAAAACCAAAAGCACTTTCTACTGCTGTGCACCCGCCTCCTGATTCGAATGGAATATTTGTTCTACAAAAACCAAATCCCAATCTTCCCAAGAAATTAAAGACCAAAAATGTTCCATTGAATCCTAAATTACACCCAAATCTACCAAGTGGATCGATCGTGGCGAATCCTACACCTACAATTCATTCGGTGAATAGCATAATACAACAACAAAACAAGCTTCTCAACAAAGATCTCATTAAGTCGAGCAATAGCAATATCAACACGAACCCAAGAGTTCACTCACCCTCCGGAGCAACAGTGACCCCGACTTCATCACAATCGCTTAGAGCACCAACTCCAAAGAATAATATTTCCACAACTCCTTCGACACCAGTTTCGTCTGGACTTATGATTTCACCCGTCACATCTCATACCATAAAACTAGCATCGGGATCTGGGGCTGTGGTAAAGCAGAAAGTTAAACCGAAGCCTCAACCAACCGCAACACCTCAAATGAATCCAATAGATATATTCCAATCTATCCACAATTACTCAACATTATCCACCCTTCCCAATATAAGTTTTAGTCCTGCGCTTGCATCGAATCCACCGCTCATGAAAGGTGTGAATGTATCCATGAATCCTCAAAAATCAATGCCAAATCTAAAGAAACTGGCCATGTCTTCGGAAAAGGTGCAACAAAAGCAGCCTAAACTTGCAGGACAGATACCGGTAAAGGCAAAGACGAAGTTGTCATCACCTGCCCCTCTTCCATCTCCACCAACATCTCGTGCATCTCCACTCAACTCGGGGGGAACGACTATAACACCGACTATGTTGTCCAGCCTGGCTTACAAAGCACCTCCCCCGTTGGGTGGCCCGGGAGTTGAAATCTCCAAAGCTCGAGCCTCTCAGTCCCATGCAGGAAACTCAAAAAGCATATCTACTTCAAGACCTCAGGTTTCAGCTGCGACCTCGCTCGCACTAACTGCAGCCTCTTTAGGCCTCTCTTCCGCAAATCAATTATCAAATTCAGCCTATACTTCTATAATGAGTACAGCCGCTTCATCTCTAGTAGCCAATATCCCCAGCTCATTGACGGTGCAGCGACTTCCGCAGGTGACAATAAGTTCGAGTGGTCTCCCAACATATTCTGGAATAGATGGTTTGAACCCTGTCCTAAGCAGTAGTAAAGGCCCTTCTCAAACATTTAATTTAGGCGTTGCCGATATAAAGCCAGTCAAACATAATACAGCGTTTGATGTAAATTCTTTACTAAAAGGTTCCTCTAATAGTTTCCCAAGCTCTGTGATTCAAATGCCAATGTCTAGTGTTAATCAAACTCAAAAGTTTGGACAGGGAAAACTAAATAATAGTCTTAATTTGGACGGAACATCTAGAAAACAGTGAACCTAACCTTTACCCCGCATTATAAAAATGTATTATAAAAATCCTGGACTTGAGACAAAATCCAGGTAGTTTTAAATGAGTTTGATATGCCTTAATTTAATTATCGTACGAGCAAGCAATTTAGTTACGTGATTGTAAAATGACAGTATTCTCTTTTAGGTTTTTACTAATTAATGTAAGATGTAAGGAAATAAAATTGAACCGTGACTAGTATGATCGAAGAAAAATGTGTTTTTATTTAACAATTTTTAAGATCAAAACCGAAGCAATTAAATCACAAAATTTTTCAAAGCCTCAAATGAAAAAGTAGTAAGAAGTCATAAGAATAAGATGTGCTTTGAAAAATATTGCACGTTTCAAAAGTTGAAAATCTATTAGATTAAATGTGAAACTGGAATATAACCGGAAGTAGGTAAAATTGTTTTGAGCTGAGGAAGATAGAAGAAGACATGAAGAATGTTTATAAAAAACGTTTTCATACAAGAAGTTTACACACGAGTTTGCATAGGTATCATTAAGACATAATTGAAACAAGTCATTCCTTAACTATTCTAGCACATTAATTATTGCCACAATATCAGTAGTAAAATGATTTATTGTAGAAAGCCATCAGCGGCTGCTTCAAACTCTATGTCTGGATCGAAATTGTTTACATCTACATGATTGTCAATAGGTGGAAATGGTGGAATATCTTCAATTAGATTTGGAACTTTGTAGAGGAACATGTAGGCGAAGAAGGAACCTATTGTAATTATTGTGACTAGCCAAATCAAGGGATTACTTGAAAGGTTCTTTAACGCAATTAGTCCCGTTCTTTCGATACTCCCGACGACTTCATTGTTTCTCTGAAATACCGTCATACTTTCGGAAATCAGTGACTCTTTTTCATCTTTGGATAGATCTGTGGCGATGTCGTTCATTGTGAATGCGATTTCTTTCTTGATGTCGTTTATTGTCCGACCGTCTAGGGGGAATGAAGTCACAGCGTTTCCTGGCTTGGCAAGGGATGATCCACTACGGGAAGGATTTGAAGCGCGTGACCGTAAACCAAGCCATCCTAGTAATTCTCCAAAGCTACTTTTTAGCTTTTTCCTAAGTTCCCTCTTTCGCTTAAGTATTTGTCCCCCGGATAACAAACCCATGTAGAGATGATACACGTACGCCAATAATCGAAGGGGTTCTCGCTCCTCCAGCGTTTTCAGATGCTTCAGATAATCAGCTACAGTCGGTCGGATGTGGTACGTTCTTAGAAAGTTCTCTCCAAAGTAGTATTCCAGGTCTTCTTCGAATGCTTTCGTCCTCTTGATGTCGCTAATCACTGCTGCCATTTTCTTAAAGTGGACATTTCGTGGAGCTTGTCTAATTAAGGCCTCTTCCATGAATTTGAAGACTTCGTAAAATACGAGAAGACCTTCAGCCCAGACTTTTTCATCAGACATTGCTATAAAAAGTAAACGATCAAGGTAAATATTTCGAGAAGCCGAATAAAATTCAAGAAAACTGAAATATTATATTTACCGATTCCCAACTTGGCGTTGACCAACGCATCACTAACATTATGAACTTTTCTCGTTGCTTGCCTCAACTTCGTTGTAAACGGTATCCCATCATCGATCTCCGGCTCATTGTCATCATCCCCTGATTCCGTTGCGTTCACCATATTCAGAAGTCTTTCTTCCTCAGTTAACTCCCGAATAATCACGTCATCCGTTACACGTCGCCTCATTTTGCCCCTATTAAATTACTGCTAATGTTCAACGCCCAAATTACATTTAATATTTAACCATAGCTATAAACTCGTCTGCTTTCACTTTCTATTTTCACCACTTTCTTTCCCTCCTTCCAAAAACTATTTTACAACTTTTATAACTCAACTTATTTTTAATTTCTGACTTCTGGAAAAGCAATTATCGAATTTTCCAGAGAAAACAAGCAGAGTAGAGTAGATTCCAATACGAAAATTACAAATTTATCAATTTTCCAATACACTCCAATTCAAAGAGAGATAAACGCATTCTTATCATAATGCACACATATATCAGCTGCTTTCATATCATTTGAATTTGACTATGCTTTTGTCTGACTCGTAATAATGTTGGGAAAAAATTTCAGTTCGCAATCCCCCTTTCGACTTCTTCTTTTCAATCCTACACATTTTTCTCTGTGAACATTGAAGAGTGCGCAGCGCATAGTCGACATATATGCATTTTAACATATTTATCCACCATTATATGTATAACAACTTGTAGGAGAAATATCATAAGATTCATTATCACAAGAGCGAAATACATGAGGTTAGAGGAATAATACAAAAGCTTTATTATTGTCACAATCAGCAAATTATTCCGTCTTCGTCAGATGAGAGATTTGAGAGATTTTTTGCTTTCTCGAGAAATTTTTGTGAAAGTCGAGGGCTATTTTATATGGATTGTTGCGTGTTTTTTACTGGAATGAAGCAAGAGGTGACTAATAAAAATGTTCCCTGCAACAAGTTATGACTTAATAGGAAGTAAAATGAGGTGGTTATGTGTCATCAAATGCTCAGAAGTGACAGGGTATAGTCAGTTTTAGTAATTTTAATGGGTTTTGGACTTGTAAATAAAATTAGGCTTGGACTGAAGTTATTTTGGAATGAATTATAAACTGGTAAAGTGTTTTTGTGGAAAATATTTGTAGACTTTGTAACTCCCTTGATATTAATTTTAATAATTAAAAATATTGAAAGGTTTTGTTTTATTCAGTTTGACTAGAAAAATACTTTTAACAAAAAGATTATTTAGAAGTGGGCTAGATTCGAGTATTTCCGGATTGCTTTTATGAATTATGTTAAAAACTATCGAACAAAATAAAAACTGTCTTTCGTGATCGTGATGTGGTTGATAATCTTTGGACATTCTAATCAAAATGTGACACGAACGATTTCATAGTAAACGATTCGAATTGACAATCATGTCATAAATTTTAATAGTAAGCAAATTGAATTTTATTTGCTTTCATCTTCGCTCCCTTTATAATTTTGGAAACAATGATTTGCGAAATGGAAAGGAAGTAATTAAAAAGCAGAGGGCTGATGACTGACTCAGACTCTGAATCAGCAGATCCTGTAGTAGTGAAGAAGAAGGAGTCATTCTGGAAGCGGAACCTTTTACGCCTCTCCTCCAACCGCAATAGTCTACAACTGCTAATCCGTAAGTGCATTTTTTATTTGCATTTTGCACTCTTGCATCGTTGCATCATGAAAGGTTTTGTCCTCCAGTAACAATTTCACATCGCAAGCATAATATTATAAATTCTTAAAATGGTACCGACAAAATGAATTTGTTATCACGTTAGTCCATTTCTCCGAGCTATTAATTTATGTCTGTGACTAATTTTAGTTTAAGGAAATTTTCTTCCTTATTTTATTTTCTAAAGTGGGTTACACTTTGTTGGATATGCTCGTTAAAAGATGTGTCGAAATAGTAGCAAGCGAAAATATAGGACAAAGTATAACACACAAACCTGTATTAAATACCTAGTTAATTATTTTTGCCAGCTTGTTCTGTTTAATGCATTTTATAGTTTTATAATTAAGTAATCCATATTTCAGAGTGTTATCAAATGTATGAAATTTTGTGATATATTATTTTTTCCAAATTTTCGAGTCGAAATTGCATTGTCAAAATCAAAAACTGGAAGCTAACCTATTGTGAAATATTTAGAAACAAGTCATGTATATTTAGATATTGGTACCGACTTTTGACGTCAATCTCTTGAGGTTATAAATTGCCCGACATGTTTAGATACTTTCGTCAATCCTTTTGATTATATATCTCTGAAAATATTGATAGAAATTGCCACTTCGCCGTGTTTTAGATTACTCAAGAGATTTATTTATTTATAGAGGGATTGTTAATTATTTAAATGTTTTGCTAATGGTATTTTGGTCTCCGTAAAATTGGACGTGGGTTGGGGAACATGCTTTTATCGAATCATTTCATTGATTTCATAGATACATATGATAGGGCAAATCGACATCGAAAATAAGTGATATTTATGTACGAATAGTCACAATAATTTAGGCTCGTAAAATGAATATATTCTACAAAATTTCCATCAACTTCCGTTCAAGATAAGTAGGCTTAGCCAGTAATGTCACTGCCATTGTGACATTCATTTATTCGGATTTATAAAGTATTAAATCCGGATGTGAACTGGTGTCATTGCTCAAATAAGCAAATCAAATTGATTAAGGTACATAAAGGCAATTCCATTTTATAATGTTTTCCTTCAACTGAAACGTAAATTACAATTTGTAATACGATATTGAGCCAGTAAAAGCTAGAAACTTCCTGTTATTCTGAATTAAGCCCGTGTGCATTTGCTTATCGAATTTTCAAAGAATTTATATCCTGTTTTTAAATTTATGCTTCTACGACTTAGTTTGTAAGCAAATGTTGCATATCCTCAGTTCGTAAGTGGGAGACGTGGTCGCAGCGGAAACTAATTTTTGCTGTAGGTTGCATACAAATGCAGCTTTTATAGGATGACGAGGACACGATGTGACTGTACTAGAGCTAGTGGCAATTATCAAGGTTCATAGTTCCGAGAGTAGTGCACTATAGTGCAAGGATGCTACAAATACTGACAAATACAAATCCCCATTAATAGCATTTGCTAGGATCTGTACGTGATACTATCGAAAAAGTTATTCTCTCCTTTTTATGAATGAGTCCTACGAGGAGGGAGCGGCAGAGAGATGAGAATGAATGAATGAAGGAATGAATGGGTAGGCCATAGCACTAACTTTAGCAGCTCGACACAGGAAAAGGCTGAAACGAACGGGAAGCGAACAGGAAGAAAGCTCAAACTCGCTCGTGTATAGATATAGGTTTATAGTAAGCACGAACAGTATTTATAAGATGATTGTTGTACGATCGTGAAATTCTCACTCGCATACTCTTTCGAAAATATGTATAACACCCGAGAACTTTGCTACAATCTAATTCAAACCGGCGTACGTGCAGCGTTTACATTAGAAGGAGAAGATAAATCTGAGGATTTTATAAAAAGAATGAAATGCAAAATGCGCTTGTGTGTTCTTGAACATTTATTTATATTTCCATTTAGAAATTTCAAGTTATCAATTATATCCTTAATCTCCCACTTCCTCTGTCAGTTTAAAATTATTTCCAGAAGATTCAAGGAGAATTCTAGTAGATGAAAGATAATATTTGTGGAGAATTTCCGTGCTTGGTTTCCTCTTAGGATATGCTGAGCAAGCACGGTAATGATAGCTCGTGCTTATTCTTATTAGCGAGATCATCTCGGGCTTGCATGAATCCACATGAATCGATAAAAGATTTTTGTAGGAGACGAGAGAAATCTGAAGAAATCTACAGATGTCTGTGGACTATCATCGTCCAGATATTTTTTCACCCGTTCAACCAATTGTTGGTTGCATAAAACGACAAGTCAAACCCAAAGTTGGAATAAGGCATTCATTCATTCAACTTGGGCTTAACTTTGAGGAAAATACAAGAGCAATTTTCTGAGGAGAGAGTAGCAATTTAAAAGTGGCGTGAGTAAAGTACATGGTAAAATGTAAGAAAGCAACTTTCATAAGCTCATACAAGTAAACAAGTATAAATGGTTGTAGGAGTAGAGAAGAATGCTGATATATCTTGAGTGCCGAGAGCACATTCATAAAATGTGAATGAAATTTCTTTTTGGAAGAGTATGAATGAACTTAGTAGTATCTGCATATACAGTGTATATATAGCCGTTGAGTTAAGAGCTTTTTCTTTATATGAAACTATTAGGAAAAGGAGTGCACGAGCTTATTACCTCCCATCCCAGAGATCACATTTGTACTCGGCGTGTGTATAGAGTTTAAAGTAGAACTATAGCTATAGAAGGATGGAAGAATCTTCATTTTTCTCTCTTTAGAAAAGTACAGAAAAGAAAGGACAAGAGAGTGAGCGAGTGGAAATTGTTGGTGGGTTTAGATAGAACTCGGAACTCTGCCAACATTCAGAAATAGCGTGTAGATCGGCATAGAAGGTCCATGGGGTCGTGCGGCTGCTGCTGCTCCACACTCTTCGTTCATATGAAGCTCTTTTAAGTTACAAGTTTAACTTTGAATTAAACAGGAAATGAATGGTGGGATACTTTTTTTTGGTAGGACCATTTTTTGATGTAAATGGAGCTTGTATTCATTACGTAAAATAAAAAAATTGTATCATCCCACACTTTAGAAGAAAGTTGAAAAAATGTGAAAAGATTGTGGAGGAAATCTGCGAACACACACAGAGAGTTTCGTCAGGATGCAAGGTGAATATTTCAATTTGGGATCTTCCATTAAATTGCTAGTGGTATAGCAAGTGCAAAATAGCTCATGTGACTTCTCCTGATCTTAATGGCTCAGTCAGCCATCAGATGAGGAGAAGAGGCTAAAGCGTCTGTGAAATAATATAAATTAGAAGTTAACTTGTGCTATTGGAATTGTGATTAGTCACATTCATAATAATTGCAGAATTGTTATTAGCATTTCCTTATAAAATATTTGTGAACTATCTTACTCATCTCGTTAATGATTAATGACTTGTGTGTCGTCATCGAAAAGTCCGAGAGTATTCATGCTGTGCAGTGTGCATACCTTGGTTTAGCCACGTTGACATTTCATCACAGCCATAAATTAAATGGGAATATAATTACAGTTACGTAGTCATCCCTAAAGTTCCAATTGGATTACTTTCTGACTACAGTGACCAGACACAGTTTTTGTATAGTGTCAATGAAGCCATTGTTCTTTCATTTGACTCATGTTGAAATGGTGTTGGCTGTGAGAGTATCGTAAAGTGTTGGATTTGGTGTGACATTTTATTTTTGTGTGAGAATAGAAGCATTATACTAGTATTAGATCCCTTTTTGGTGAGTGTGATAAGAAGGCACATATTGTTCATTCATGCCTTCTCCTTTCATTCATAAAAATCCGACACAGGCGAGTAGAGAAGGAGGTTTAGACCGTGGAGCTGAGCCTGAGTGAGGGTAGTGCTTAGTCGTAAGCTGTCGAGGGGACAGAGAGTGAGCGAGAGAGAGAAGCATCTAAACTTAATGCATTTCTACAATGCAGGAAACATAACTTGAAATATTTTTCCTATTGTTATATTGATGTGAACGGATGTGGTGGATTTAAGTTTTGATAGTGATACTCTATTTAACCTGAAACTGGAATGATATTAAAGGTGATTTATCCAGTGTGAGAGGAAGCAATTTTTTTCTAGTAATTTTAATGAAATCTTTATAAGATAGCTACATAGTGACTAGTGACACGGTGTAAAGTACATATAAAAGTAGAATTAAATATTCAATGCAGCTTTCTCTCCCTTGTCAGTTTATATGCTAATCCTTCATGTGAACTTTTCTACTCTGACCGAACTCTTGAAGGAAGAAATACTTATGAAGATGACTTCGGAAATAGGCCGTATCCTGAAATGCCTCACGTCCAAATCATATCATTCTTTACAAGATGATGCTTACACCCACGTTCATTTGATTCGTAAGTGTAATTGATTTTCAATAATGTATTACCTATTTAGCTCTTTGAATAGTAGAAAAGGAAAATATTATGTGAGGAGCGTGCGTAGGAGTATTTTCCTCTTTTCTCTAATAATTGTATTTTGTAAATTACACTGTCAAAAAAATCTTCGCGCGTAGGCTTCTGATAGGGTTGTCATCATAATCGTTTAAATTATTCAGATGAAAAGTAGGAAGGGCTTTTTATAATTGAGAAAATCAGAATTTTAGAGTGAGAATTGCGATAGAGAAATGTATGCATGGAATTATTTCTCATTATGCAGAACAGAGAGAGTAGGGACAGGAGGAAAATGATAAGCAATTTTTAGTGGCTTTGGCCACTGCTTATTTTATAGTTGGTTCTTGCAAAAAAATTCAACTGTGGTTTGGCTACCTCTCTTGTTATATATTTGACTTTGTGGCAGTTTTTTGGTGCAGCAATCAGATATAATGAAACCAAGCCTTCGTCTCCTCAGTCATTTATTGTTAGCATGTCGTGCTCGTATTATTTCCATCATAGGTTTGTTTGCGCTCCACTACCACTGCCAATTTTTACATGCCAGAACCAATCAAAATTCATTCATTTAATTGAAAATAGCATTCATTTTCGTTCATTAAGTAAATGGAATTAGTTTAAAGAAGCTCCAAAAAAATTGATGGCATGAGTTGTGTGCGTGTACGTATAATTGGAATTACAAGTGGCCCATTATAAAGTGGCTTGTTTTGTTCTCCAAATTATATTCAAGTTCCATGCAGTTAAAAATGTGTTGTTTGTTGAACCCCTTTATTCTGGTTCTGGTTTGTGGATGAGAATGAGTTAAACTCAAAATAGCTTGACATTAAAATATGAAAGTTTAATGTTAGCTAAACGATGGAATTAAGCCATTAACTACTCTAAAAGCAGGAACTAGATTGAAATAAATAGGCCGTGAGCAATTGGTTTAATTTTAGGAAGAATAGTTGGGGAAAATCCCACATTGTAAAATGCTTCTTAAAAAATCAATATTCTGGTTGAACACAGCTCAAAAAGAGAAATCAGAATTGAACGGTGAGCTCCCCGAAGAGACCCAGTCGGACTTGATAAATCACCAAGAGAAGAATAAAATCCGGAGACCAAGAAGTGCTGGAGATATATCGGAAACATTACATCAGTGTACGGCAGCCTTGGCCTCAGTAGCCGGAGGAGTCTCTACATTTCCTGGTGGACTCCCCGAATTCCCCGAAGGAAACGATGTCGTCTCATCCTCAGCATTTAGCAGAGCATCAAGCAGCGATTCAAATAGACAACCCAGTCCTACCTCATCAGAGACAAATTATATTCACAATAATAATAACGAAACCATTTCCCACAATGGCGGGGGGATATTGAGCTTTTTCGGAGTAAAATTTAAATCCGGGAATACAAAGCATTTAGAAAGGTCAGGTAATCAACCGCGGTTAGACTGTTCTAATGTACTTTCTAGTAAGTCTTCTGCTGGATCAAGTGCAACGGGTGCAAATAATAATAATAATAATAAGTTAAATGGTAGTGATCTCAGATACACGAAATTTCCACTGAATGGAAAAAACTCGACTACGACGGGGAATGTTACTGGAGGACAAAATAATAAATTGCATGATGCTTTACATCCAACACAAAATGCCAAAGTTTCATCATCCATAAATCGTCATAAATTATCTTCTCTAGATTCATCTCAACAATCAACAGATTCAACTGAAGGTTGTAGTGGTAATAGTTCTGCGGAATCTGCTGGTATAATCTCCTCAATACCTCCTAACTTGCCTTTTGAAGAGTCACAGATTCACTTCACACCTCAGACAAAAACTTATGCTCATCCGCATCGAAGTCCTCTTCCCACTCATACACCTTCGTCATCATCCTCTGGCAACTTTCTAACAAATACTGTTACCTCTTTTGGAAGAAAAGTAGTGAATAGCGTTACACCCGGGTCGAAGAATAAGCATAACAAGAGTAAGCTGAAGGTCAAGTCCAAATCTGATAATAACTTGCATAGAGTCAACTGCAACGTGAATCCATCCGCGGGTCAAAGTCATAGCGGAGGAAGTATTCCTGTTCCACGTAACGCATCAGCTTCTGCATTTCATGGAGAAAGTTTATTACGTCACCAGTCATTCGAGAGTTCTGGGTCAGAGAGAAGATTGAATAGTGTGCAATTGGGCGACCATGCCACTATTAGATTACCTTGGACAGGCTTCCAACAAATTAATAATTTGAGTTCGGTTTCATCCACGAGAAACTTCATTCCTAATACTCACAATAATAATTTTGAGTTTTCATCCCTCTCATCAACATTCTCGTCTATTCCTACATCTTCCGGTTCGAATACGAGTGAGAGGTATGTGGAATGCGGTAATGTATTAAGAACTCCCGTCACACCTAGTACTGGACCAAGACTAACGAGTAGTAGTGGGATTGTGACAAGGAGGAGATCCCGATCTCTCGAAAGATGTAGCAATTTTCGTGTTTTCCCACAAACTTCAAACAATAGTTGTAATAGTGATTTCGTTGATGTTCCTCGAACAAGCGGGGGCACTGTACTTGGAAGGTCTCACAGTCGAAAGGAGACAGGCTCTGAGAAGGAAAAACAAAGGACTAGAAGCGCCCACTCATTAGAGAGAAATTCTTCGAATAAGGTTCATCGTCAGTTAACAACTACAGAGCAGGAAATATTATTGAGAAATATCGACTGGAATCCGAAAGGGTGTGCTCAGCAACAACCTCCGCGTAGGCCTGATAAGCCTTTATCAAGTCATAGTTTCCAAGTCTCTGCTAGACCTAGAGCGGAACAGCATTTTGGACGTCCATTTGAAAAGCTTCATAGGTCTGCTCCCAGCTCATCGTTTAGTAATTCAAGTGAGTCAGGAGAGAGTTCTTATTCCGCCCCACCATCACCCCCTCCAAGGCCAGCTTCTACGTTAAAGCCGGATAGTAGGCTGATTATTCATCATCCATCGTCACTCTCATCCTCATCAGCCCTTTTCCGTCATCAGCAGCATTTACAACAGAGTAAAGGAGGATCGTTTAGTACAAGTAGCAGTGCTGGTATCATTATGAACTCGGTTCCAAAGAGAAGACCCGTGGCACCACGATCACATGGGTCGTCCTCAGACTCCGGGGTTAGTCATATAAGCAGTAGCACATCGACGGTTCGGGGTACCTCCGATTTCTCAGATGAAAGTGCAGGAAGTGTGAACATTGGAGGACAACATTCTGCATCCGTCTTACCCGATCATTCGATAACTTCCGCTTCCGGAGTTTCTCATCACCCAACATCTGTGAATAGTAATAACAACTCTGCTCCATCTGCGGCTCCTCCTGGCATTTCCCTTGAAGATGTGAGAAATTCCGGATTCATTAATAAGCCTCTGAAAGGATGGCTTCATTCTGACAACATGTTATCCAAGGAAGGAGTCACGTATACGGTTCGGGTATGTTCCCTTTTTCCTTTTCATCTCATCTCATGCTTGCTACCTACTCAAATATTACCTTGCTACTTGCTTTTGTTTAACAAAATCTTTGCTTGCTTTCTGATTATTTTTACTTGCAGAATTTATGAATTTATTTATTATAAAGATTTTTTTTGCTCCATTATTGAATTCATTTGCATTTGAGCTTCATTCTCCTTCAATTTATTTCACTAGTTATTAGACATTTGACATTTACTACGAATGTAAGATACAACAACAGTCAAACTCAAAATTCCACGCAGTAACTCGACTAAAATTGAGGAATGCAAATTGAGTAACTTTTTTCGTGTATTATTTGTCCACGTTATTCGTTACATATTGGCATTGTTAAGGATTACAGCATCTGCTGCACAGCATGATTAGTAGAGGCATAGCAGACGATAAAAATCTGTGGCATTCGAGGGTCATTTGGGTGTTGGTCTACGCAAAGTTATGTGAAATGTATGGTGTAGTAGCTACCTTGCTGGTAAAGAAAATGGATTGTGGTTGTGTTCCGCCTTTAGTTTTGAGAATTTATGAGTACCTCATTAACCAGCATTCATTTTACGACGAATTTGGCTACAGCACATGGATAATCCATTTTATTGTCCTACATACCGAGATGCGTATTGCGTGTGCTCATCCTGTTCAGATTTCATTCATTCATTCATTCTCGATAATGGAATTATTTCTGAATTATCATTATTACCATTCCTCATCTAATGAGTTTCATTTTTGCAGAATAACCTAAGTCAAATTTCCACTGTGACAAAAATATAGACGGGAAGTTAGGGAGGGAGAGATACTTTTTCTGACCAGGTCATAAAACAACCAAAGCATTACTTTAACTTCCTCCTTTATATCCAGTCTTGAATGGATGGCGTATCAGTACAAGACAGCAAAATAAATCCGGATGTTACATAAGGAAATAATGAATGAGCTAACTCTCTTATATGCACCATTTTTTATTGCGGGGGTAAATGTATATATATTTTGAAAGATTGGTTTGATTTTTTTTCTTCAAGCACAATCTCTTGATCGTTCCTCTTGTCAAAAATCATGGGCACGTTCTCGTCATACTGTGATAAGACGGAGAAGACGAAAAGGTTTTAGTGTAGTCAAGAGGGAGTAAAAAGAAGGAAAAAATATCTCTGAACCTTTTTATGACTTTTAACGATCTTTGTAGCCTACGTTCATTATGTAGTTTTATGTCTGGATCCTCTTGGGCTTCAGAACAATGATAGTACCTAATGTTTATTCAACAAGGTACGTGAAGAATTGGAGGAGTATTTACGCGCTTTGTTACCACTACTTTTTCCACCAAAGCCCTTATTTGGGATGGAGAATTGACTTTTCGTTGCTTGATCCTCAACCTTAAAGAAGAAGATGAGCTGAAGACGACAAAGAAATATTTTATTTGCTATTCATCTCTCCCTCGGAAAGGCTAGGCTTGAGTCAAGTCAACTACTGGGAAGGGATATTAAGTTTGAAATTTCAGGATGATAATATGATAAGGAAGAAGAGTATTAACTTTTGGAGTTTTGGGACAAGATTTATCTATAATTGCTTATAAAAGCGTGATTATGGAGGATACCCATCATAATTCAGAAGGGAAATGTGATTAGGACTTGTGATAAACTGAATGTTTAGGTTTAATGTTGGATTTAGTTGCTGAGATGAAATGGAAATGAGTCAGAAATATTTTTGACGGTTAGAGTTCCATGAAAATTAAGGGATTTGGAGATTAAAGGAGAGTTATTGGATGACAGAGGTGGTATATCGATATAAGTAGCTGGGTAGGGACGGAGAGGAGAGATGGTGAATGTTTTATGAGTAGGAGTGGTATAATGGAGTTCCAGTCCCTAATGCAATGTTTATGACAATTTTATAAACTGATAGGCTACATGGCTCTCTTGAGCTTTATTTCCAGGCTTTGAGTTATTGGATTAGTCATTTGTTGTTGATGAAAAGGTGTGAAATCCGGTTTTACACTGTTTGACTCACTGAGATTTTTTTATAACGTAGGAAGAAAGAGATTTAGGACTTGAGGAAAATAAATTGGGAAGAAAGCTCCTGCCACGCAGAGTTAGAGTCAACACGAAAACAGGAAATGCAGTTTAAATAAACGTTCAAGGTTTGGCATAAACAAGTGGAGGAAGTGGAGATTTGCATGTAGTTGTGAAATGAGCTGTGTTGAAATAATATAAATTGAGGAAAATTCATTTGTTTTGGAATTGAGACTTATGTAATTCAATTGTCTAGACCTTCTCAATCATACGAACGTTGTTATTGTGTCAAGGAAGAATTACCAAACAGAATATGAAAAAGTAAAGGCAAACACAAGAAGAGTATTATAATGATGGTCAAAAGCATTTTTTGACAAAGCCAACTTAACATTTCACGTAAACCTTTCTGGACGGATATTTATGTCTCCGAAAGTCATGAGAGTATGGCTTATATGTTTCCCAGAATTGGCAAATTGGATGAAGGGAAAGGTGTGTGCGTTTTGCTTCTGTATAAACAAGCTCTTTCTCTCCCAATCCAGATAAAACACCCACACGTCAATTTTCATTTTTCTTGAAAAAGTCGGAGCAACCGAGTAACTATATACTATAGTTGTTTACGTTGAACAGAGAACGTCGTCCATTAGACCAATCTACTTTCTACGCAGAAAAGGCTAGTCCGAGTAAGGTTTGTGATGTGTGGTGGTGGCGGACTCGTGAGCTATTCGTCGAAGCGTTGATTAATATAGCTTGCACGTAAGAGTAATAGGAGCTACTATTAAATGCTACTGATACTAGTAGAATTGATGAGGGTTTAGAAGGAGTGGGTGAACTGGATAACTCGCCTACACCTGATAAACTGGTAGCAGAAGGATGTCATTTATTCTCCCCGTAGTATTCATTACTCTAATTCAATTGAGGAAATTTTTCTGTGAGACATTTTTCTCCTCTTTTCATGGTCAGCCACTATCATTAAAACAACGCAATTCTCTCTTGGATTTCTCAGAATGAAATATTTTTCATTATTCTGAAAATTGACAAGTTGTAGGTGGGTTGAAACAATATGTGCTATAGGGAAGCTCCAAGCTCACGCGATTTCTTTTATAAGAATTCCACAAGTTTTTCGCAGACGTCACCGCCTATCTAGGTCTTAGGTTGGGGTTAGTGGTCCGTGACGTTATTGAAATGATTTACATGTGTCTTATCCGTTTGTTTTATTCATAGGAATTGAGATTGTAAATATTAAGGGTAGTTTTTAGTTGCAACGGAAGAGATCTATTATTGGCTGTAAAAGTTTGAGACGAATCCTGGAAACAGGAAGAGAATTACCACGTCAATTTTAGCATTGGTGTGGTTAGTAGGTTTGGCTTATCTTTGTATCTTGTCAGTTTTATGGGTTGAAAAGGTTTAAATAGCGTTATAGAATGTTACACTCATTTGACAGAGAAATAAATGGATGACTGCTATTTGGAATCAGTTAGGCACTGATTTATTGTGCACTTAAAATAATTTTAAAAGTATTTTCCGTCAGGAAGAATAAGCATATCGGAAATAGTTTGGGTGGAAGTGGAATGAATGGATTAAGGGAAAGAACGTCAGGGGGAGAATCGTTTTCCCTGTTTAATCATAATGATATTCCATTAGCTCATAATAGAGTTTTTGGATGGTGTACCTATGCAAAATAATAAACTGGAAGTGCTTTTTTATGTCAAAGCGGAAGGAAGAAGGTTGAAATGAGACATATGGCTGGGAGTTAATGTATGTAGTGGAAAAAAGAGCTATTAAAAGTGTGTAACTAAAATAGAATCTCACTTATTTCCGCTCTGTTCATACAGCCATTACAAAATCGATCTATTCCATAATTCATATCCGTTCGCCTATTCATTTATTCTTTTTCTGACGGGAAGTTGTGAGTTGGATGAGGTTTCATGGATTTGTTTACATTTATAAGAGCAAAAGGATATTGTACGTTGTAGTGTTGAGGACAACTTCCTTCTATCGAGAGAGGAAATTCTATAGCATTAGTTGTGTAGTGTATATAGAGCTCTCTCTCTCTGAATGAACGTCATCTCAGAGTTGGTCGTATGACAAAATTAACTTGAGCGAAAGAGAACGTGTCTAAAGATTGGAAAATTATATTAGCTTTGTTGAAAACAAGCTGTAGCCTCAGCGCAAACAATTTCAATCACTAATCTTATGTCGATGTTAGGAAAGCGTTGAAATTGGAGTATGTTGGAAAGACCAATTTAATATTATTTAGTAGGCGGCCACCTCAGGAGGTCACCGCCGTCATTATTTCCATTTCTAAGATCACGACGGATGTCCTCTTTCTCTGCAATCAATTATTCCCTGTAAGTAAAAGTATAAGTGGGTTGGTTGTTTGTCGAGAGAAAAATCTTCGAAGCTACTATTTTGGCACGAATAGTGTGCTTTTACCACATTAACTTTGTACTCTGCTATTGACTAAATCTTTTTAAGTGGATGACGTATGACTGATTGGTTATTTATTTTAGTTTTTAACAAAAACAAGACGAGATACTTTGAAAAATCTTGCCCTCGTTTCTTCTATGCTTTAGCAACTTCCGCTTTTCGTCACAGAAATTGGGAGTAGGATTATGCAAATACATGTCTATTTTTCTACGAGGCAAAGTAAAAATACTATTCAATTTGCAAATGAAAAACACTACATCTTTGTCAGGGGTGAAATGTACGTATTATTTGATCAGGGACTGATAAACATATAGTCTAACTCTTTATAGAATGAATGAACATTTTTTACTCTAATATTCCTCATTTATATAATAATAGGATTAAACCGTATGGGTTAGAGAAATAAATATTTATGGAGTCAGAGGTTCGTATCCTTTCATATTATATCATCCGGCTACTAGATTCTAATCCTATAGTATGAATGAATGGTGTGTAAATGAATGAATGAATGAATCCCCCGACTATAGGAAAGTATAGGAAAGAATGAATGAAATGGTGGTGGTGGTGATGGTAGGAAAAAATTCAGAGGAAAGGAAGCATGAAAATACATATGGATTCAGTGTGAGAATTTGAAACCTTTGGGTACACTGCAGAGCGAGTCGTAATGACGATAGTGATCAAGAGGATGTTTCAGGATTTCACAAGTATCCATTCATAAATATGAGTTGTAGTTCTGAGCTAGGGAAAATTTTTGTTGGCAGTTGATACACAATTTTGTAGCGATATAGAGCAATAATAGTTGTTTGCAATATGGGAATGGTATAAATAAGTTGAAAGCTACTGTGCGCAAAAGGATTAAAATTGTCTTTAGAGTTGGGTTTTAAAATGGAAGGAAAATATGCTGTTTTGTATTAGTACATGAATAAGCTGCACTAGTTGGGTAAAAAGGGCGAAATGCATAAATATTTTCCCTCTTGGGGTTCCTGTACTTTTAAATAATTTAAAAATGTTTTACACAGGCATTACTGAAATGCAGGATGACATTATGGCTGACATATTTATTCTTCCTGAGGCATGCTATCCACGCGCTATTTTCTAGTGGTTTAAGCTATGACGCAATAAATGTGGAAATATTTACAAACTAGTTCAAACCCGAGTGTAGATGTGGAAAGACGAAAGGCTCAATATTTTTAATATGGGATGAGAGAGTTGAGAAGAAGTTTAGGAAAATGGTATCTACTATCACAGAAACTTTCATGTTTTCCAACAAGATAACATTTTTAGACTGCCTTGGAATTATTGGCGCTTTCGTATAAACATGAATTCTCCTCAATTTAGACAAAAAGTCTGATGTACGTAACGTTGCATTGGCTCGGGCATTGAAGGTTGAATGAATGAAAAGTAATGCAGATATAGCGGATATGTAAGGGAAAACATGAATGAATGGATCAAATGTAATTCTATCACTAAAAAATTGCGGAGATAGAAAATTGCTTAATGAAAAATACTCCATTAAACTGCTAAAAAGCGGAATTTGATTTTCTAAATTGGCTGTGGCCGCAGCAGTGGACAAGCATGTGAAGCACTTTCCTCGCAAATTAAATCAAATGTGTGATTTACTCGGAATAAAATGTGCTGTGCTAATGAAATGGAATATCTCTCTAACATCCATGCCACTTTTGCCACATGTCCATGTGTGTGCCGATGCCATGCGATAAATATTTTTATTAAGATTAGTTCACATCTCATTTAGAAGCAGACCAAGGATGTTATAATTTTACGAGTAGATAAATGTTGAATAGAATCAACAAGCGATAAGTGAAGGATGACGATGACATCCACCAAAAAATCTCATTCATTCATTCGGCAAGTGATGTGGTGATGAAACGCATAACGGATGTCCTGAAGTCCTTGTGTTGTTGCTCTACTGCCGTCTTGTTTTTCAGCGGTGTCATATACTCTCTCTGCACATCTGCTTTAAACGAGGCTGTAAAATTTACCTATACAGAACATTTGGGTTTTATGAATGAATGACGGAATGACTGCTGCTGGGTTTTTGTGAACGTGATTTGGATTTTTTTGTCCCGCTGATAAACGACACATTCCTTTCCTATGCAATCACGGTATAATGTTGTAATGGGTGATGTTTCGACTTCATTTCTGAGGCTGAACATTTGTTCGGCGGAAATAACAAAAATGTATATCCTCTCTTTTCTCTTTGTCAATTAAATGCCAAAATGTAAAGCATTCATGGGGAGATATCTCAATTTTTAGTTGAAACAAAAGTATAACAAGCAGAACAGGAAGGAGAAACTGGGCTTTGTTGATGCGCTTACCCTTTTCAGATAGTGAAATGGAAAGTAGATGTTTTTGTTTAAAAATTATAATTACTTTTTCAATTAGTTTGTATGGGAAGGTATTAAAAATCTGTTTTCTGGTTTTTATTAAAAATTGGCATCTACTAATTCAACATGGGAAGATTATTTGCAGTGGATTTTGCTTATTTATCTGTTAAAATCAAGATTTGTATGTTGCACCTTCAAAGCTTTGTGGCGTGCGTGACTTCAGACTCATACTTTATGACGGAAATATCTTTTTAAACTTTACTTTTGATCTCGTTTTAACTGACAAATCTTTACGGAATTGTATCATTGACTGAACCCGGCAGGAGTGAAGCGATGAGATACAGTCTGTCTGCTTTTTTCAGAGTACAGAGAAAAATGAATCATACATTTGCATTTGCAGACGTTACTTGAATAGGAATGCTTAATGTAGAGCTTGGAACGGATGTGATTTTTCACTGTTTGCGATAAATATTTCCGACATGAATAATAATCGAAGAAAATCTAGTCACGGGGTAAAAATGGAAAGATGGGCTGTGACAATGTGGCTGTTTCCAGGATGGACTACGTCACTACAAATATTAAATAGGCTGCAAATGTCATGAACGTGCACTAATTGTCAAACTTGATATGTAACTTACTTGGAAATTGAAGTAATAGAGCCCGTTTACTTTTCATATTTTTTCCTTGGTCTAAATTACGAGGAATCGGTACTTTTATAACTTTGAGGTACTTCTTGGGCTGTTAACTGACATGACATCGACATCCTTTTTAACACTCGGAACGAAATACGAATGTGTATCAGAATCGCGTCTGGATATGATGTGTTGGCATGTCCAATGCTAAAAAATATCCTCATGTATCGGCGCTCTTCTTGGAAGGTTTTTCAAAGCAGCAACCATGCCGAGGTTTTGCTTGGCACAAGCTAAGTTACATTTGCAAAGGAATACTGTCGATAAAAATAGCCCTTCTTGAAAGTTTCGCATTACACATTGCGTCAAGCTAACATAAACATTTCATTCATATGTGGATGTTGATATTAGTCGAGATGACGAACGACAAGGTTCTTCCAAAGATGTTTCTCTTGTTTATTTCTCGAAGAATGTTGGTCAGATTTCTGCTTGTGTCATGTCAATTGTCATGTCAGGAGGCACTAGATTATGAAAAGCGTGAGGGATACAATTATAGTTTCATTCGCGTCTTTTGTCGGCAAATTGAAATCATTTGCTTTTTATTGACAATCACAATTTATAAATTTGGACTTTATTCTGTTAAATCACAGCTTGTAAATTTTTAGTTTACCACTCCATTTTATATGAATAATTCAGAATGGCTTATATATTTTGACCTTCTTGTGTGCGAACGGAAAGTCTGCTTATCTTTGGAGAATATTTAATAAAGGAAGCGTCAACTTCTTTTCCTGTGTTTCGAAACTGCTTTGGAATTGTGAATGAATCGCTTTCATTGCTTTCATATTTGCTTAATCTTGATAAAGTCGATATTATCAAACACAATCTTAACAGCTTGTGAAGCTCGTTCCGTTACAGAGGCATGTGCAATTTACCCCATTGCTTGAACTATGCTATTACTTAATTCTACCGTCGTCACCAGACAAATGGGAAAACTTAATAATATTTCCGTCTTGTTTTCAGTACATCGGTTGTTTGGATGTGAACACCTCAATGAAAAGCTTGGACTTCGATACGAGGTCATTGATTGCCAAGTAAGTTTGTTTTTTCGTAATCTCCGTAATTATCCTTATCTTAAGACAATTTTATCAACTTATGAAAGAGTGAAGATAGTGGGGAATGAACTAGATAGAACTAGAGAGATAAAGGTAGGTAGCAACAAATTCCATTCATGAAAAAACTTATTGCAAGGATGGCAAAGGTGTGTTTTTATCAGGTCGTGATATTCTATTAAGCAATTCTTTCCTCCTTGTCGTACCCTTGTAGGAAAGGAGTAATCTTGCTAATGTGGTTAGAATTATAAAAGATTAATGCTCCAGTAGTAAATTATTATTATGGCTTTACAACATTAAATAAATCACAAGAACTCTTATATAAAAGGGAAAGATGTAAAGGGAAATGGCAGACATAATACCAAATAATGGCATTTCTTTTATATCCTTTTTTTGTTACGTTCTTATGTACCCTTTTATTCTGTTTTGCATCTTCTTCTTCCTCCCCTCTCGTTTTTCTGAATGGAGCCGAAAAGTCTGTAGACAGAACGTTACATGTATAATGCTAATGTTATCCCTTTCTGTTCTTTTCACGTTCTATATAATTTTTTGAGGGATTGCGTGGGTGTTATGCAGTCATTTTACCTCTCTCTCATGACTTTGCTCACCACACGAGCTTTGCAGAATGATAAAGTTTTAGAAACAGTAGAAAAATGGGATATATGTCGGCAACCCTGATCCGGATATGTTTCACGAGTTTACTCTCTCGTCTTTTTTTCTCCGACTTCCTCTCCCTGTAGAGCTTACACTTCTAATATAAATAATCAAGTGAGTTCAACTTGTCACAAAACGCCGAAGCGCAGGCTAATGGTAGGTATAAGTCAGGAGAGAGTCTAGCGATTACGTGAAAGCAGGAGAAAGGCCTTTCGCCCTCTCACTTTAATGATATGATACTACTATACACCTGGAATTCTCTCCTTTTCGTAGAACTAGTAACATTTTACTCAGCAAAATGTCTTGATTATCTCATCCTATTTTTATAATGCATGACTCGGCAAGCTACCGTAATCGTTCGACGAGGTAAAATAGAAAATGGAATGTATGAAAAATTGGCTAAAGTAATCAATGGGGAGAAAATAGCATCGTCAATTTAAGTTTGGCTAACTAGGCCATTGTCAGAAAATGAGCCCAGTAGTTAAGCGGGTAGACTATGGAAGTTTTATGTTTTAAATTAGATATTATAACAAGGATGTAGGATAAAAATATTATAACCTTCAGCGTTTATATGTCTACGAAAAGAGTATGGCTGTGGATGGCAGTGTGAAAAACTGAATGGAAACTAACCGTGAAATTTTCTCCTTTCACAGGGAATGCATCAATCAAGTCTGTGAAGCTGCTGGGTTCCGGTCTCAAGATAAAAAGCGAAAGGTAAGAGTCGCCCGGTTTACATATATATTTCTCCATTTTGTTTCTTTAAGCGTCCATTTCCTCTAATTACTTTTCCTGTCAGTCCTGAAAGCTTTTTGATGCGTTGCGATTTGCGTAATCGGCGAAGACTTGCGTAAAAGTTTACTTTTCATATAGCCGAGTTTCGCAAGGTCATGTTTGTAAATCGTGAATAATATAATGGCTTCCACCCGCTCAAAAAAAAACTCTTTTTTAGAGGGCAAAATATTGCATTACGTTTGTTAGAGCTTTTAGAATTTCTCGGTTAAAGTTAAATTTCATTTCTAAAGGTATTATTTCATTGTGGAACCTGAAACCTTTGTAAGGTGAAATAAGAGAGGACAATAAGAGAATGGAAACTTGATGTTTATTTTTCAGAAGCAGGTGGTGTGTTTCCCTTTGACTTTGACTGATCTGAAATACGAGTCAAAGTCATTCAGTAACTGATGCTCTGTGTACTTTCTCTGTAGTTTTTCCCACTGAATGTTTTGAGTGAAAGCGTAGCCCAAATGATTAGATGTGTATATTTATAGTTGGAATTTTATTACATTGTACATATGCATATTAAGAGGAATAAAAATTGTTGTAATGAAAGAGGTTATACATAGGTGGGATCAGATCTTATATGGATCTCTTTGCGTCTCTTCTTGAAGGGGATATATGAGAAGAAAAATATTTGCACATTAGCAAGCCCATCTCTCTCTAGCTAAAATAGAGTGGGGACGTGTGCACTTGTTTTTCTTATATATGTGCGTTAGCTATGCTAGCATGTGGTAAGACTATTAGTTTCTATCTAGCTCTCTTGCGAAAGAGACAGGAAAATGTGGGGGTGTGGGTAAAAAGGAAAATATCGATCGGCTTTCTCCACACGAGAATGTTTGTTGGTCCTCCTATTTTTTTGCTTACGTGAAGCTATTTCGAAAGGAAGAGAGAGAGAGAGATGAAGGGAGAAAAGTGGTCCGCTTGTACGATTTTCCTAGAGTAGAAGGGAACTATTACGAGATTATGTATGTATGATGAAGGATGAAGAAGAATTGGTCTTTTGTTTGTTGTAAAATAAACGAAAGCAAGGCTTTCTCTTGGAGAGAGTGATGAGAGTCCCTTCACACTACTCCCATTGATGAGTTTTTGTAGGGAGGAGAGAAAGTAGAAAAGTGGAAAGTTGTTGTAAGGGTTTAGTTGTTTATCTTTTTACCAGAGAGAACGTTGATTTTGCAATTTACAGTGTCTTGTAGGATGACAACGGGTAGGAAATGACGATGGCAAATTGAAAAATTGTGGTGGAGGGAAATGAGTGAAAATGAGAAAATGAGAAAATGAGAAAATGAAGGACAAAGAAGGGGAGCGGATATGAGGTGCAAATGGGAAAGACTTTTTCCAGTCATGAACTCTACGAAGCTCTATAGCAGTTGCCTAAACCATTATACTTGTTGGAAGGTCTATAGGGTGGAAAATAATTAAAACTGTTATTCATTTTCTAAAAAAAAGTCCAATTTCTATGTTTAAAATATGCGCTGGCTTAATTAGTAAAAATGTCTGTGAGGTGTGTACTTGCACAACTGTAATAAAGTGAATGAACCACTTTTGTCTTTGCCTTGATCAACCCCGTCACTTACATAACGTCATAGTCTAAACGGTCTGAAGGTTGTTTGTGGTTGTTGCCACAATTTAATAAAATTCTTCAAAAGCCCCCAGTCTGTATACGAGGCGCGTTTAGTGCGTCATTGTTAAAAAAATTGTTTTATAAAAGCGTAATCGGATCATTGTACTTTGCTATCTTTTACCTTTCTCGATGCCTGGTTCAGTCCTCATTAGTTATTTAATTGATGAGTGGGATGACGCCAGAGTGGCATTTAGCGAAGAATTTAGCGGGGGTAGAGATTGACATGGACTGAGCGCGTTTACTTTTCAATTGTCAAATTATAAACTAAAGGGGTTGAGAAATTGAAGAGTATTTTTCGTTTCTCTAATCTAGATTGACAGACGGGTTGCTCGTATACTGGGAATAAGACCGCGATTGGAGCATGCGGGATCTGATGTTCGTTTAACTATCACAAGTACCTGTTTGAAACTTACGAGCCTCGAAACCGGAGCTGTGATTGCTGTTCATGATATGCCAAATATATCGTTCGCCTCCGGGGGCGACGCGGTAAGAGTTTAAAAATGCATGCCAAAAAAGAGCGAGTGTAAATTAAAATTGGCGAAAAATAATACCCGCCTTCGTAAATATTTCAGACGATGCTGGATTTTGTTGCTTACGTGGCCAAAGATACAATTGTAGGAAGAGCTTGCTTCGTACTCGAGTGTGGGAGTGGACTATCGCAAGATGTTATCACAACCGTCGGTCAAGCTTTTGAGCTTCGTTTCAAGGAATATTTACAGAAGCGGCCGCCTCCACCGAGGTAAAAATACTTTTTGAATGGCAGACGATATTTTGTGGGGGAACCGACATATTTGTAATTGGATCAAGGAAATGACAAGGCTGTTTATATAATTCTAGAATACCTATGGATGACCCCGAGTATTATAATGACCTACCTGGTAAAGTCCCACCGGATATTCAAGGAGCTGCAAAGGCTGACAGTAAAGATAAAATTCAAAATGTTCCAAGTAGAATCAAAGCGGCAACGTCGAGAAGCAAAGAACCACCCCCTCTCAATTTGCATTCCACTTCAGATAAAGGTAATTATAGGGTGATGATGATAATAATGCTTATGTAGAAAGTGTTTCTAATATGAGATCATTTTCTTTCTTATTTTCAGAGCTTAGCGTAAATTTAATTGATTTTGAAGCTCCCACACCGCCTGCCTTTGGCCCCTCGGTTGAGGGAAAACAGCTAGATTCTTTCTTGCTTCCAGGATCTGATATTGCGAACGGTGCTAACAACTTGGGTGCGTCTGGAGGTCACACAAATAACCTAACTCTTGGAACTGGTCTAGGCCTTCCAAACTCTCCTAGCCAGCCACCACCAAAGGACCCTTTTGATATGCGTAGGCATTTCTGACCTCATTTTAACCTTTTACAATATATTGTTTATCAAAACTTTTATAAAACAGAACCGTTTACTACAACAATCCCACCATCTCTACCCGCCAGTGTAGTTGAGGATCAGCGGCGTCTTCTTGACAGTGAAATATGGTTCCACGGGACAGTCAGTCGTGACAAATCGGAAGAACTTCTCAAACAAGTAATTACCTTTGGAAAAGTTTTAGGTTTTGCTGATGTAGAGCCCTTTTTTCTTTTCTATTACATAATACTTATATGGATGATTTATTTTCACTTTCAAGGATGGAGATTTTTTGGTTCGGGAATCAATGGCTTGCCCAGGCCAATTCGTTCTGACAGGGTTGCAAGGCGGATCCCCAAAGCATTTACTTCTTGTTGATCCAGAAGGCATTGTAAGTTTAAACATTTCTAAATTTTTAATAGAAATGGCTTATTTTGAAATATTTCCCAACAGGTTCGTACAAAGGATCGAACATTTGATAATGTTATTCATCTAGTAAAATACCACAGTGAGAATTGTCTACCTATTATTTCTGCAGAGAGTATGATAATCCTGAGGAGCCCAGTCACACGAGTCATATCATCGTAAAAAGAATAGAAATTATACGAATTGTCAATTTTTATTAGTATAAGTGTCCCCCTGTAACCTTTCCCAGATGTGCTGAATATTAAAAAAGATTGGGAAGAGTTTGTGGCTGTAAAAGGCAAATGATTAATTTTTGATATTGGATTAACCTATTTATACCTTGAAGATCTTGGAAATGCTAGAGGAGCAATGCGTAGGCGTTACTTTTTGTTCATTTCTATTAGGAAGAGTAAAGCTGTTCTTGAGTCTTACATTTCCCTTATATTCAGCTAAGCCTACACTCGAAGGCAATTGTTAATCCTTGACTAGAAATACACTTGTAAATATTCTATAATTAGTTATTTCGGATTTTTAAAATTTAACTTTTGTAAATTAAAATGCGCAGTTTACATTATAAAAGAGTAAAAAATAGTAAAGGAATTTACCCATGTTACTAAATGCTAGTTTAAAAAAACCTTTATACCAAACGAAAGAGCTATGCCATATAATATAACAAAGCAGAACACCTTGCCACTCCGAAATGAGCGTAGATGGATATGCAGAAGTTGATATTCAAGACTTGAATATTTAAATAACCTTGGAACTGATATACATTAATACTTGAGACTGTCACTCACCTGTCGAATATTTATATTTTAGATAATAATGTTAAAAAAACACTAAACCAGAAATACCATCTTAATTAATCTGGTCTTGCGGCAAGACTGTCTTGCCTAAAAACGTAAAGAAGAGGCACACTTCAATTCTTAAACCTGTTTTACCATAGCCCTCCAACAACTCTTGCTTCGGTCGATAGTTTTTATTAAATAGTTTAGTCTCAATTTGAATATTTTTAAAAGAGAAACAGTTTTGATTATATAGCGATTTGTAAATAGGACATTTAACTTTATAGTTATATTAAACGAATTAGATTAGATCAATTATATGTATTCACCGATTAAAGTATTTAAAGAAGTCAGTGGTAATTTAATAGAATAGCTAACAAGTTAAGGATTATTTTGCCGCTCCTCTTATAATTATAGTCGGAACTGCTTAACTCAGTTG
>JAHZMU010001311.1:0-15570 GCA_027743725.1 Rambutsinella grinnellia | reverse complement strand
ATGAATATGCTTTCTTCTTTTATCATAAATTCATTTTTATTTTTAAATTCAAATTATGTAAAATTTATGAATATAAATAAACAATCGAAACTATTTAATAGACTATTTTAGTTAAATTGCTTAAAAATAAAAGTATTACATCATTTAAGGCAAAACTCTCGCTGATTGCCCTTAAAGTAATATAATTTTAACATAAACTAACATAAATTATTGCATTTGAATTGAATCGCAACATTCCATCAGAACATTGGAATCAGAAGTTGGAATTACATTTGCGAAAATACTCTTTTTGATTACTTTTACAGGAACATTTATTTTTCTTCCTTTGAAGAAAATTGAAGCAAACGACTTCAGTCGAAAGTAATAAACTAAATACTAAACATTAAGTACTGTCATTAAAATGAGTACATTTACATACTTGTCTTTAACATTTACTGGAATAGGTAATGAGCTAGATAAGGTACTGATTGAAGTCTTTTCAAAATTCTACTTCAATTGTTAGACGACGATTGAGAAAAGGTTCGGGGGATTGAGTACGATAACGTTTCGGGGAAATCGGATTCGGAAAAATAAGTGTTTTCATTATTGCTCGCTAGTTATATGACTAATCCGATTGAGACTAGTCTAATAATTAGTTCTATTGATATTTCTTCTACATATTGCGTAAAGTTACTACATCATGGCAAAGCCAGTGCACCCCTCACTTATTGCTAATCTTAACGTCTTCTCAAACTCCTCATAGCTGGGGTGGTCCGACAGGCAAATCTCATTGAAGCACGTGTGACTTACAGGAAGATTACCAAACGTATCATAAACGGTTATCCTAAATGTTGGCTGCAACTCCTTAAAGCCCCCATGAGGAAGGATGGAAGAGCCAGTGACAAACTGGAGGAGTGACCCTCTCTCATCATCCGTCATGCTTGTGACTGCAGTCCAAAACCAAGGCAGGAGCTTCCTATATCTACCACCCTCGTCTGTTTGCACGTGATGAAGTTTGAGATCCTTCACATTAAACTGGCTTTTTCCGCAGAGGAGGATTTCCAACTCGTTTTCATCGAAATTCGATAGCAGTCCATCAGGTACGATTTCCCCGAGTCCTTTGAGAAAAGCCTCGATCTCACGTTTGACCCTTGTGAGAAGTCTGGTCCACTTGTTCTTATCTCTTGCGTGATTGGGGTGGACTAGTCTTGAGTTTCCCATAGAGCAGAACATTCCTTCTGGGTTGTTTTCAAACATTTGAATACATAACTGATCAAGCCATTCTCTGCGAAGGCCGCCATCGTCGGAACCTTCTTCACCGGCAAATTTTATCTTGAAATTTCGGCACCAGTCTTTTCCCGTAAAATTCTTTGTTTCGGACAAAGTCGTGTTGATGAGACTACTGCGCTGAATATAGGCGCAGATTATGGTCGTCCTAAAGCCGGGATCTTTGCAACCTTTTAATTCTTCGTAAAAGAATTTTTGCTTGTTTGGAAATGACTCGGATCCTCCTAGTCTTTGCTTGAGGAAGAGGGCAAACATGGCTAGTGCGATGCGGGCGCTGGTCACATCCATGTCTAATACTATTGTTGGTTGTGATCTGTCCGATATGGATGCGAAGCAGTTATCTCCACTTTTATTTGTCATAAGTTTAAACTGAAAAATAAAATTTAAACATTAGCATTTATCTTATTGGAATTTCGCTTAAATTGAAATTGATACTTACTTTGGTCACTGGAAGGACTCGGAAAGTTGCAACTCTGGATGGAATCAAGCCAAAATAGTATTCCTTTACTGCAATCATTTTAGCACTAATGTAGACATAAACTTGTCTCGACTTTTTCTGCACTTCCCCACCAACTTGATACAGCTTGGCTTCTTGGTACCTCGTCGTGAGATTATTATTCAGGATTTCCCTAAGCATGACATGTTCCTCTGGAGCAAGCACGAGAATATCGAAACCTCCATTCTTAATCATTGTCCCGTCATAACTTATCATTCCGTAAAATGCTCCCGGTTGGAATAATTCTATCTCCAATTGGACTTCCAAGTGTTCTTCGAGTGCTCCCGTGGATGGAATTATACTGCGCTTAATTTCTCGGGAAAAGTTGTATATAAATGTATCAATACTTCTTCCCATTTCCATGCCCCCCTTCTCGTCTTTTGAGGAACTTTCAACCACTTTGAGATGAAGTTTGTCGGGATCAACGTCCCCAAAATTGCACTCGTTCCCAAATCTGTCCAGTGGTCTAACCGACATTCTTTGGACTTCCCCACACACCGCTAGAATAATTGGGGCTTCTCTTAGGCAAACCGTTTTCTCGGGGCATATCATGGCAGGATCGAACGGTGCGGGGAATGGACTTCCCACCAAATGCTCGTTTTCGTAAAGAACGTGAATTTGATAAAAGCCTGCCTCTTGAACATGAAAACTAACAAGAAGTGCATCACTAACGGCATTAGGAGTACGAGTATTTCTCGGCAAGAATTCAACCACTGGTTCAATGCGTACTGGAGGAACTGGAGATCCTATAGGAGATTCCTTGAGAATTTCAATCTTCAATCCAGACAAATTGTAGTCACCCTGTAAGTAAACAGATTCTTGAAGGGATGGCAAATCTGATGGCTCATTCTGGATAACTTGAAGTCTTCGATGGCTGCGTAGGGGAAACTGCAAAACAGAGTTCATTAATATTAATACTTTCAAATAATACATTCTCTATAAATCCTTACTACAATCCGGAAGTTAACTGTTTGTCCAGCCCTAAGTCCAGATGGAAAATCGAGTTCCACCTTCGGAATGATTTTCCCTTGGAAGAAATTCCTAAAGACGTCAATCGCACTTCCTCCACCGCTATCCCTATCGTGTGCTCGTCTCGCAAAAAGGCTTCCATTCTGAGAGCACTTGTTCAGTTTCTGATACAACTTATAGCCCAAATAAGGGACAAGAACAGCAACCAAAAACACTCCGCCGCTAACTAAAATCATAAAAAAATACGTAACTAAACAAATAAAGCAACCCAAATTAAAAAAGACGGTGCAGAGAAAGTCGCGAAGTTTATCGAAATAAAAGAGAGCAAGCAACTCTAGAAAATCACAATGGTCAAAGAACTGAAGGGAAAGGGAGGATGCGGAAGGGGAACGGGATGGAGGGAGGAGTTGAGCCCTTGTTGTTATTGTAGCGAGAGAAGATGTATTGATGAGAGATGAAGTTGTAGATCTAGATGACGAACCCATTATCTCGTACGCTTCTCTCGAAGTGCTCATCGCGGACAAAATGGAGCGGAGGCTTCAGTTTTCCAGCATGTCTTAATATCCTTTTTGTAATCCACAAATCTACTCTGAAATTAAATTTGAAAAGAAAGTGTACATGAAATTTATTGAGTTACATGCAATAAAACCGGAAGTAGATATTTAAGCGATGATAACTTACCAAAGTTGATGACTATACTTGTGTTTTCTCCGAACAATCTTTTGGAATGGCAAAGATTAAGGTGTAATTAGGATTGGAACAAATACTATTTGACTATTTTAACTGACATTGATGAGCAAAATAATCACTGGAAGATTTGGCACTTGTGGCACATTCTGACAATCTAATTACAACCTGTGCGATTATCATTTTAATACTAGCGTAAAATAATCAAATTAAGTATTAGATAAGCACTTTAAACGCAAAAAGTATGAGTCATATAGCAACTGCGGAACTAGAAGCGTGCGTGTCTTCCCAGCTCCTCTCTGCAGGAAGACTGAAGGACTATTTTTCATCCCATTTTTTCCTTTCCACAGTTTCACACTGACTTTCCCACAAGGTCTGGAACACTCTGGAGGATAGAGTGGAAATCGGAGTCAACGTGAAGCGATATCTCTCTCACTCCTTTCCACACTGCACAGATTTCTCTTTCTGTAGACCAGAATGTATTTCTTACATGGAAAAAGAGAAAGTGCTCCCGATTGCTTTTCTCTTATGACTTTCTACCTGGAAACCCTGTAGGTTTGGGCTCCAGGAGGAGAAAGACGTAATAGATTTTTGGAGTCATCTGATATGCAATGTGTGTATTCATATAACATAAAAGACTTCAGATGAAGAAAACCCATTCTACCATCAGCAATATCAGCATCCTTTTATATACGTAATTGAATATAAAAAGCAAAGTGTGAAGAAATACAGTAGAATTGTCATCGCAAGGTATTGGGTGTATTTCTATATAGCCAAAGTCACGAGTGGATGAGATTTTTGTGTGTTGGGGTAGGCGAATACGATTGAACCTTTTGTTTGCATGATTATGATACGCAAGCAAAACATCAACATTCTCAAACCTCAACAAAGACAGACTCGAGCTAATTGCTGGAAGACTACTTGAATATGTTTTATTAAATAAATTACATTCATTTTGGCCTTTGTCTACACTCAACTTCCTACGATTCAAGTGATTATGTTGAATTTAATTTAACGGTTGTATTGCATATTGCATTTCATGGTATTTAACCAGCCATTTCATGACAAATAACAATTACTTACTAATCAATGGATTGCTCAAGTTATATTTGCTTGCCGTCTCCGGGACTAGGATTTTCTTAACTTCGACTTTGGTATCATGAAGCATGCACAACATGAGTATTTTTGTGCTCCACTTCTTGCCTTGGATTCGCACACCATGGCTCTTGGAACTTTTACTCCTTTCGAGTCTCCTATTAAACTGGGATGAGACTTTTTTCGAAACCGTTGATTCGCATGATGGTTGTTGTCGCGCTTGAGTTGATAGCAAATTGCTGAATCACATTCTGGCCTTCCTCTCGAGTAATCCATTGGGTGGTGACAGTTTATCTCTGGTTTCGACACTGGAGGGCAAAGGCAGTAGCCAGTAGGGTGGTGACATGTCCAGTAGTTTGGTCGACTTACTCTGCATGCGTCGTCGCAGGCTGAGCGTGAGCCATGGCATGATTTTATTGTGTCACCGTTCTATTTATATCGTTTTTATGAGATTAAATTTTCTATTTGCAGAAACTTTCATGTCGAATCGTTAATTGTCGATTATTCACATACGATAACTGTGCTTGATCCTGTCCCTCTGAATTGAATCAGAAGTGTTGTAAGGGTCAGAAAAACCAGCATCATTCACTCCATTTGACTTTTACGGATTAAATAAACAAGTTTGCTACATTTTATGATAACCCTGAAATATAATTTGATAAAGATTATGCTTTGTTTTATTCAATTTATTGCTGTATAATTTGTTTTAATACAAATATTTATATTTCCAAGTTCGATGCAAAATATCAAGTCCTTTTACTGAACGGTGAACATTTTGTAGACAACTGAGTGTCTGTAGACTTCACCAGGTTGCAGTAATGCATTCGGGAAGTTGGACTGTGGAAAGAAAAAATATATTAAAATGTGTTAAATTCAAATAATGAATTGGTACTTACATAATTCACAGCATTCGGATAATTCTGCGTCTCCAAACAGAACGCTCCATGTAACCAGTAGTTAATACCACCCTTTCCCACGACAGGTTCATCTTCAGGATTTTCAGGGTCTGGAAGGAAGTTTCCAGAGTAGAATTGTAATCCAGGTTGATCTGTGTGTATCTCCAAAACCCTGCCACTAGGGGCATGCTGAACTCTCACTGCCAATATCATTTCATCTTTACCTTCTGTAATGTTCAAGCAAAAATTATGATCATAGCCATTATGCCCAGGAGGAAAGTTACTGTCAATCAATGCCCCCAAGTTTTTCATGCTATCATTAAGCTCGTAAATGGTTCCTTTGACTGGAAGAATTTCTCCTGTCGTGAGGAGATCAGCATCGACAGGGGTATATCTGTCTGCATTGATTTGAATGTAGTGGCCGTTCAATTTCTCTTGAGTCGTGTCGTGACCCCCGAGGTTGAAGTAGGAATGATTGGTGAGGGCCACAGGGGTCGTGTTTGTAGTAACCGCTTGGTAGTCATACTTGAGCTGGTTATCCGATGTTAACTGGTATGTCACTTGAGCAATCAAGTTACCAGGATAGCCCTGATCGTTATCTTGACTAAGCAAGCTAAAAACGACTTTCGGTGGCTCCCTTTCATCTCCAACCACTTTAGCCTCCCAAATTTTCTTGTCAAACCCGATTAATCCACCGTGCAAGCTATTCGGCCCGTTGTTAACAGGTACTTGGTATTGCCTTCCGTCAATTGTAAATTGCCCCTTCCCAATTCGATTCGAAACTCGACCAATCGAAGCTCCAAAGTAAGAATTCATATCGGATGTGTACCCATCTATATCGTCAAAACCTAAGACAATGTCCTTTACCTGTCCATCTCTACCTGGGAAATTTATTGAAGTGATAGCAGCTCCGTACGTGATGATTGAGACGGAGAAGCCCCACTCATTTTCAAAAATGTATCGGTCAACTTGAATCAACTTTTTGGTCTGTGGATCTTGGAATGTTCCAAAAACGTCTTGTTTAAGTGTCACTTTCCCCTCCATAGTTAAAAATATTTTTTGCAATCTTGCTCTGAACTCTTTAAATGTACGCCCACAAGTGACCAGACTAATCAGTTAGTAACACTATTGTCATTAAGTTATCTAGGGCAATTAGCGTTAAAATTACGCCTACTTGATAAGCTTATCTTTTATCTCTTCCCAGCTTTCGATTATAGTGAATCCTGTTGTGTCTGGAACATGTGCTCTATTTGGGATTTTGCGCAACAACAAGCTTTCAGGTGATTGTACTACAAAACCATTCCATTGTGTAAATATTCCAAGCGTGCATAATCTAATACTCTAGCCAGACAATTCTATATGGGAGCTATCCAAGGTCAAAAGCTTTGTGTATTTGCAAGCAACATTCCAGAAAGAGAGTTTCACAATACCCCCAAGAAAAACCACGCATCCGTTAGAAAATCCCAAATAATTCTACATTTCAATGAAACTATTCACTTATTACTTGAATTCAATTATTTGAGTACTTAGATGCCCAAGAAATGAGTCAAATGAACTGGTAAATTCTTACCTCGTTCATCACTCCACTCTGCAACACATTTCCGTTGATGATGATGTCACTTGAGGTGTGAAATGAAATACTTCCTCCTAATAATAGATTATCTGACTTTACGTTTTACTTGTGGATCAACCTCCTTCATATTTCTCGCTGCTCATTAGAATTCTCGAAAGTCTTTGCTAAAATATGCTTATCTCTAGTTTGACATGCGCTTTTCGTACGACAACTGTGGCAAGTTCGCATCACCTCACAATTGCCAACAATAATAATACTTGCTCATATCACAAACAGTAGGAGAGCCAAGTGCTTCTCTTAAAATTGAAATATATCCCAAGTGAAAGTTTGCGAAATATTGGATGAAAATATATACATGCCGAAATTGCCGAATGCCGACTTTTTATGCTTTTCACGCTAACAAGTTTCTATCAGCATGAGCACAATTAGATAGAGTTGGACCCATCTCCAATTTGTAATATGAGGAAGATGACACTTTCTGATGGACAGGTAGGTGCAGCCCCCTAATGGTATTTAGGCGTTGGTTCCACATGCAAAACCGGAAATTGTAGGTACTTAATATTCTATATCCAATTCGAGTGGGATAATGTTTGAATGTAGGTAGTGGGCTATGTTTCTACTTATCTGCTTCGAGTCATTTCACTAAAACGATCTGTTTCCAATAAGAAAATATAATAAGTAGGTTGGGCTAACGATCCGTTGAAGATGAGATGCTGGATTCTCTGAAATGCCAAATGCAAGAGTCACCTTATTGGAATATTGTGTGAAAGAACACAAATGTATTTAAAAGGATTTTCTCTTATGTATATTGAAATCTGTGAAAGATTTTTCACGGTTCAGCCAGTAATATGGTGTATTGATGGAAAATGGAAACTATATTTTTGCACAAGCAGACCGTTCTGGGTGAAGCATCTTTTCAGACGGTTCTCATACCAGCACGCTTTGGACCGCAGAAAAGTGTCCGTGTTGACGACTCCCTCACGTGCTAACATTCTTGTTGTTGTGATCCCTTAAGTGATCCTAGCAAAATGGTAAGTAGTGCGTAATCAATTATTATATTCTGTTGAAACAGTGAAAGTTATTCACAAGAGTTTTGAGTTATATTCTCTATAATTTATCATTTTAATTTAAAGGCTGCTGATCCAGAGAAGGAAGCAAGTAAGCTTTAATAGTGTTGCAAATATTTGCAATTTTTTCGGTCAATTTAGTTACTAAATTTATTTTTTGCTCAGTGATGCGAAAGGCATTTGCCATGTTTGACCAGGGCAAAACGGGCTTCATTGAAGCTGTTAAAATTGCCACCATCTTGACCACCCTTGGGCATACCTTCGACGAAGATGAACTCCAATCCCTGATAGAACAGCACGATATGGAAGGTAAGCCTATCGCGACTCCTTTCCCCTCTATAATATCATAGTGCCAAAGTCCCAGGAGAGCATCAGTGATTGATTTTGATAGACAAGGTGCGCGGTGTGAACGGTTATCAATGTATAGGACTAGATATATCAGCTAAAATACTTCATACCGTTTTCTCATCTATTTCTAGCTCTCGTAACCCGAATGATATGACACATAAAACACTTTACACTTTTCCACCTTTTTCGCTTTCGTGGAAATCATCCCATTTCTATTTATATTTAAAAGTGTGAACTCTTAAAGGAAAAACGATTTTTTCTCGAGAAATATTCCACTTTTGTAATTGTGAAGTAGAGGAATCGGCGCCAGTAGTTGTCATTCTTATATTTAGTCTTTCTTTTCTTCCTCTTCATACCTTTGCATTATACATTCATCATAAAACGGGTTGGGAGAATGCCAACAGAGCGAAAAAACAAGGTTGTCAAAAAGGAAAGAGGAATCTCATGGCGTCCCTTTTTCACTCGTTTCCTTTTTGAAAAATAGAATTTTAAATATCGCATTATGAAAATATCATTTGCAAGTGAGAGGAAATATCGAGAAAAAGTTAGAATTATATACATATTGATTAGATACCTACGCACCTACAGATTTTTAAAAAACTTTAACTCTACAGACACTATTCCAGCTGCAATACTCTCAAACTCTCTCAAATTACCTCTCGAACCGAATTTTTTCGGCAAAAATACCCCCTTGGCCTGCCATGTAAAACTAATGTGTAGAAAAAGAGATATATGATATGTTTGGGAATTCGGTTGACAATATCTCATTCCATCTATGTGACATTATATTTAACGGTTGACTTCGCATGAGGAAAACTATCGTGTATAAACATACATAATTAGTATGTTATTAGTGGAGAAATGATGCGTTTATTTATGATTTGGTCTTGGTCCAATAATTGATTGATGAGCTTTAAGCTAATGGCGTATTGTCCGTATGCTTGCTATTGAGGTCAAGGCAAAATCAATTTCGACGCGTTCTCAGAGATCGCTGGACACTTTCTAGAGGAGGAGGATGATGAAGCCATGCTACAGGAGCTGAAAGAAGCTTTCCGTCTGTATGACCGAGAAGGTTGGGGAAATATACCTTTTGCGAAAATAATTTGTTTTCTAAATTGATACTAAAATAATTTAAGCTATGCGTAGGCGGTGAGAAGTACAAGAAAAATCACTTGAAATATTGAATTCCAATTTTAACATTTATAGGAAACGGCTACATCACAACGGCCACATTAAGAGAAATCTTGAAGGCATTGGATGACAAACTGACTGCAGAAGATTTGGACGGGATGATTGCTGAAATCGATACTGATGGATCTGGCACTGTAGATTTTGACGGTAAAAGATGTTTCGCAAGTGAACATTCCTTTCGGTTGAAAATTGCAATGATTTCCTTTCTTTTAGAATTCATGGAGATGATGACGGGAGAGTAAGAAAAAGCATCGTGTACATATCTCCATTTTATTTAGGATTGTTTTAAAAATTTTGTCTTTACTTATTGTCTATTTAAATATACATTAAAGTTCTTGTATCTTCAAATATTTGTGGGGAGAAGAAAATAATCAGTGAGATGAATTATAAATATTTGGCAAGCATCCAACAGGAAAGAGAGTCTCAGGATTAAACTTATCTCATTAATATTACATTCGATAATAAAGAAGTCAAAATATGAGACTACGCCATAAATTATGATAAAGTCTATGAAATTTTTATTGACTAGAGAGATGGGTCGATGTGTGTAAAAAATTTCGAAAGCTTCTGTTTTCTGTTATGCATCAAATCAAAAGAAAAACATGCAGTAGTTGGAACAGTTGGAAGGAATGTATTCCAATTTCCAATGGAATAATTATTCTTTAAAATCTTTATGTCTTCTGCTTTTTCGTTCCCGACGGGGCCTTTCATTTTTGTCTAGTCCGCCAGGTATGAGTGGCACATCGTCGTGCAACAGTAATCAATAGTCATAAATATCTTGAATATCGAATGGCAACATAGCGCATAGATAATCCTTTAGATGAATTCCTTCAAGACTGAACTCTAACCAAATCTAATTAAACACACTACTTGTACACGACTAGTGCAAGGGCCCTTATACTTTTCATGACAAGATGAAGGTGGATCCAGATCAGGATGTGGATAACCCCGGGGATGAGAACCCCGAAGAGGAAGAGGATAAAGACGATCTTGAAGACATCTTCTTTCTCATCCCTAGGACCATTTTAGTAGTATACGGCCCTTATTATTACGATGGCATGTTAGATCTCCGAACAGAGCGATTGCAGGGCATTAAAGGCAATGTTTAAAATGAAGTTTTGCTATGAAAATTGAAACTACTAAAAGCTAAAAAACTATCCTTTTATAGCTTATCTACAGAAAAGTGGCAAACTGAAAGTTGAACTGGTCCCATGCCTCGACTACGTCAACCTTGTCCGTGTCTGGTTTCTCGAAGAGTTAGTCTACGAATGTAAGATGACTGACCTCGATCACGGCGGGGATGGTGACTTCGACCCCTTCTGCAAAGAGGCGGCTGAAGCTCTCGAACGATTTGTAGACTCCACTCTATTTAAACTCGAAGGTCACAAACATCCCGGCTATTATGAATTGAAACGACCATTCTGCCCATGCTTTCACGTTAATGATAGTGAGGCTACCCTCAAACGCGACGAACCTGAACCTGAACCCAAGACACAAGATAAAGCTGTTAGTAGTGGGGGAAAGACAAAGAAAGGAAAGCCAAAGAAGGAAAAGTAAAAACAAACCTAATCAAGCTCATCCCAACTTGCCTAGTTGTAAACTAAATATTAGTCATTTTATTACCTCTCATATTTCATAACACCGAAAAATCCATGTTTAATATTCAATTGAGAAAAATAAAGCATCTCAACCCAGCAATAATTTTAATTGCTAACATAAAATCGCATATTAGTCATTTCTCTCATTTTTAGACATGTTATCTGCAATTGAGTAATTTGCATATTATGTAGATTAACGACTTGACGTGAATCCTTTGTTCTATTTAACATGGAAAGGATAGGGGGGAAAAGCACTTGGAATTTTAACGTGGAAAGGTATTGGAAAGTGAGTTACGGAACAAGATATCCGCTTTCCTTTCTGTGTAAAAAGAGTGCATTGAAAAGCTTTGTTGTGGAAGAAGCTTTCGACTCAAGTCCCATTTTCGTTTCTGCTGAAAAATAATTAACTTTTTAATTAGTTGTGATTAAAGTGATTGGGGAAGATTAGTGAGGAGAAATGGGGTCAAAAGTTAAGTACGAGAGTCAAGCTGTTACGCATGGTGTTGTGGAGATCTCCCAGGATGATCCTGAAGGGAAATTTATCCATTTAGTGAACTACGGAAATGAGGTATGTCGAACCAAAAGAAAATTTGTCAATTTATATCTTTGTTCTTGCTGTTCATTCGGGTTTATTTCTTGAATCTTGTTATTAAATTGGGCCAAGGTACTGTTCAGTCGGAACAATCTGCGCACATTAGTGTCACAAACTTTTTGGCTCCGATTGGGCTGAAAATGAGCAGGTATATGTAATTTGGCCCATTTGGAGGGGGAGGTCAAACGATACTTTTAAGATCAAGCCCATTTACTTGAAAGAATAAGATAACAATACTTTTGCTATTTCCGATAAAATAAATTGTCTGGACTATTCAAAGTTTTGACAGGCTCTTGGTGAGACAGTCCCAATTACAAAAATATAGCGTGTCCAATATGATGACAATGATTGATTTTCAATTTTAAATGGCTCCTTTAATTTAATTCTATTTTAATAAACCTTTTAAAGGGGAATATTGAGATTTTAATGGTTCGAATCATGTAACGGAAGCATGTCATCAATGTCACTAGTGATTCGACTATTTAAGATTGAATTAACGTATTTGTATTGTTGGTCGAAATAGAAAGTTTGGGTGGGCGGCTGGACCTTGACTCGGCAGGCTGGAGATGTCGAAACAAGTCACAAATTACATCGACGGACATATTTGGAATCCAAAGAGTCCGTCACCGTTTGGTCCGCCGATGCTGCTGCCGCTGAAGGAATTGTCCATGACCCTCCCGAGGTATTGGTGATGAAGCCCCCAAAGAAATGGCCCACATCGGATCACGTTGTGACCATTTTATGCAATAAAAACGGGGAGGTAAGTGAAAAATTAGTTATATCCTGTAATTTTATTAACTACTATGTATTTGTAATTGAAGATTTCAAATCTTCGACTTGTAAAAAGAAAATATTTTATTTCTTGCAGGAAATGGCTAAACGAGTTACTACTCGTAGCGTTCAGCCGGAGAGTGAAAGAGGACTAAGAGATCGCTGTTCTATCTTCTAAGGAATTGCATCTGTGAGAAATGTGCATGCACATTTACGTCTACGGATTAGCACGGATCAGAATGCAATATAGCAGCAGCAGAGCAGCAGCAAATAAACAGCAGGATAAACAGGATTTAAAAGACTCCCATTTATCCACCTACTTGTCTAGGAATTAAGTTAAAAGTTTGAATTAATTTGGTCATGTGTGGTCGTGATATTTAAGGCATAAATGTCAAAAGATGTGAGCTGGAAAATTACTTGGAATACTAAAGGTAAATGATAAGCACTATTGAAAATGGAGATGATAAGCGAACTCAAATGATAACCGGGTGCAGAGTTCATTTGTGAATGCTTTTTTGTTGACGATAGTTTCAATTTGATGTATTTGCAGTTTTGTAGGATAGGCTGTGATTGACTTGGAAGGTTTTTGGAGAGAAAGTGTCTTTTCAGTGGGAAATATGCCGTCGACAAATTTTGATTTAACTGACCTTTGCCGGAGACTGAAACAGGAGAAATTATTTGTGGCTAATGAGCGGAAAGAAATTGAAGGACTGAATAGAAAGGTAAATCATAATTTGGAAAGATAAATAATAAGTGTGATTGGGTTTGGACTGATAAATTTCTCTATTTAAATAGGTTCAACTTCTCTCAACTGGCTTATTGCATCAAACATGGCTTACTGGACAGCATCGTCTGGCCTTAGAAAATATGTCGAATGGTCCACTTACGACTCCATTCTCGTGTCCTTTTGTCGTCTCCCCTGCCGAAGGTGGTGGTGATGTTACGGAGAATTTGGAACTTGTGCAAGCACACAAGTTGATATCAGGGCGATATTTGCAAAACTATATTGATCTGATTACGCTGTTAAGAAATCATCCCGAGATTATTGCTCTGTGCTTAAGCCTGTATGAGAAGGAGAGGACTAATCAGCAGAAACTTGGTATAGGGCCGAATCTTGCGTTTGGAGACATTCTGCAAGGCGTTATTAATATTTATGGTAGGTTCCTATATTTTTAAACATGAAAGGGGAAGTCGGCGAATCTTTAATGCAGCTAATATTTTTTAAAAATATTGTTTGGGATAGGTGGTGTTGGAGGTCCGCTTCCTGGAGATGGAACATCTCATCTTAAACTCCTCAGCGCCCTGGCTGGATTTCAGCTGGTGGGTGCAGAAAGCCCACGAAGAATTCTCCGGTATGGGTCATGTGCCTTCAGCTTTTTATACAGATTAATCTCAGAGACGACCCCTTCATCAAGACTATTTTTGGTCGGAGCCCTGCACCAACCAATAACTCAATTGTTATCATCGCCAGAACTCCTCTGCTTGGGAACTAGTATTCCACCAAGTAGCCCCGTTGCAGCGATGGATATAGCTGGATGTTTGGCGAATAATACTCAAACAAATAAAGACATTGCTTCAATCGATCGGACAGAAAAGATGGCTAAATTAACCAAGTTGTTTATCGACAGCATTTTGGATAATATCCATTCATTTCCGCCAGGTTAGCATTGCATAATTTACACAGCAAAATTGCAAACTTACATTTACAAATTTACATTTTTAATTATTTAGGACTAGCCTGGTTAATCAAATCAATCCATGTTCAGCTGAGTCCTACCTATTCAGAGAAAGAAGTTAGTACAATCTGCACGGATTTGATATGGGCTTTATTTATTTGTCCAGCGGTTACAAATCCGGAACCATTTGGAGTAACGGATGCGCCCGTTGGATCTCAAGCAAGACATACTTTATCACAAGTACGCTTATCCTTCCATAAAATGCCAAATTTAAAACCAGCTTTCTACTAGATATAATATGATGCAATTTATCTTTCGCAGGTTGCAACAAATCTGCAGGCACTAGCTCTTCACAGATGGGAAGGCACAGATCACAGGCTGCAGGAATACATAGCTTACTTGGATCCAGTAAGTCTTTCAATTTATATTTAACCCTTCTAATTGTATGTTAGTTGAAATAGATTAGTCAGTTTGTAAATTTCATTTTCAGGAATCTCTAACTGCTGTACTGGAGCATGTATTAAGTATTGATAGTCTGCCAAGTGAACAAGGAGGTGTTGTCGCATCGCTCAGTCGTCGAACAATCCTGATACCAGAAAATTTGATGCACACGTTATTTAACTGGCTGAAGCAATGTCTTCCATTAGTGGAGCAACAAGGCAAAATGAAGAATATTGAGGCTTGGACCGCACTGGAGAAGCTGACGATAAATGTAAACGAAAGTTTAAATTCTATGGCGAGTGCTTCCAAAACGAATAATTCTACGCCTACCAGCTCAGTATCTGGAAGCAATCCTAGTTTGGCCAGCAGTGGAAGTCCTTCTCACAGTGCGAGACTTTTGGAAAGTGGAAGAAAAGTTTTGTTAAATAGGAGAGGTATTAAATACATGACTTGGTTTCATTTCATATAATGCGTTTTCTTGTATATTTACTGTTTATATTTTTATTACAGCTGAAGCTAGAAGTGCAAGTAATCAACAATTATCTGATACCCGCTCGGATAGTCCCGTATCTGTCGTTGTATTTCCTACCACGCAATCTGCTTGGGAATGGGTGGGGATGCTTCCTGAATCGGAAGTTGTTTCTTCATCCAAAAATGGGAAGATTCCTTCAAGCGTACCGGACGTTGACGCACTCACCGTTGATGATCCAGAAGATGAAGAAAGAGAAGAGAGGAGTAGTATTGGGGAGAAGCGGACACGATTTTCGTTAAGCCATGATGATGGGTCAATCGGCACAAGTGATAATTTAGAAGCAGTATCTGAAGCTGCTTCGACTCATAGCGTCTCCTCCTCTATTGAATTGGAGGACCAGAATGACAACTTGTCGGATATGTTATCTGCTAA
>JAHZMU010001310.1:0-10228 GCA_027743725.1 Rambutsinella grinnellia | reverse complement strand
AAAATGAAAACAAACATGTTCCAAATAGAAAGGAATGATATGATAGGGGAAGCTTTCGGGTTGTATATGTTTTCCGGAGTTTTATCGATATAATTTATTATTGGAATTTGCACTATTTGCTCTGACGGGGAATGTCCAGAATTGCTTGAATAAAACGGGAATGACTATGTCCATGTTGGAATGCTAAGTGTCCAGTAGAAAGGTGATATGCGGTCATTATTGGCCATTTCCCTATCTCGTATAGATTACGAACTATGTGGAGAAAGTGATAATATGGCGGAGAGAAAGTGACATTCTTTTTTACAGATTTTTTTACCCTAATGGTTAAATATTAAAGGGGATAAAATTTGCAAAAGTTTTGCAATTACTAATGGAAAGGGAGAAAGTTTATGTGAGGCGTCATGTGAGAGAAAGTTTTTATGCGGATATTAAATAATCGTGGAAGTGAATGACTTGGTTTAAAAATAGATTGTGCGCAAAATTTTTTAGGAATGTTGCTGGAAAACTCAAAGCTAAACAATAATGGGCTGTGGGACATCTAAAAATGATGTTATAAAATCCGCATCATCCTCAACAGACAAACCAAAAGTGAAGGCTGAGGGATCAGATACGAAAGCAAACGGTAAAGCAAAACAAAGTAAAAGGGATGAGAGTAGTGTTGATAGTTCATCTGAAAACTCAATTGATTCTGAAGGGAGTACGATACCAGCTTCGGAGAAATTTGGGAACGGGAATTCAAACGGGAACAATAATGAAAGGGGGTTTGTAAGAAATAGTAAGAATTTGCCTGAACTTCCACCCTTAAAACCTGCGCGTACTTCCAAGGTAGGATTTCTGGATCAGGAGACGGGACAGAGGATGGCGGCTGATAAGAGTAGTAAGTGGAGAAAATAATTAGAAATGAATTGGTTTAATATGGCCATTTTTACAGTGCCCGTAGCCTTCGAAGTCCCCGCTGAAGAGGATAGCTCCCTGATCAAAAAGCACCCACCAAGACGCCTAAGACAGTTGGAGGAAAGGCCCCCAGATAACAATACTATTACGCAGGAAGCCCTCGAAGAGAAAGTTGCTTTGGCTAATGAGAGGAGGAATCAGGTAAGAAGATTGGAAAAATATAAAGAATGCAATTATTTCTCTAATTTTATAATTTAGGTCCTTCACCAACGAGTAGCCAGTGCTAGACAGAAATCTGCACGAGCTGGAGGCAGAATCCGCAGGCCTATAATGGATTCGGAACTAGAGGCTGTAAGAAATTCTAATTTCTAATTATTAATCAATTAATCAATTAGGTATTAAAAATTTCCTTTTGATATCATTCCCGTTTTGCTTAACATTTAATTTTTTCTATTTTTTACAGAATGAAACAATAGAAAGTGGTGGAGAAGGGAATTAGGAATGAGACGCTATACGAGAAACACTTTCATGAGTTTTATACGGCGAAAATTTTTAAGCTGCGGTTTAAAGGTCGGATACAATTGTAAAAATTTATTTAAAATGTTAGGCCTAATTCACAATAATTAAGGTCATTAGTGACTTAACAAATTATACGAAACACTGTTATTACTTAGTCCATTTCATTTCAGTACAGGATGAAAATAATTGATAACATGTTAAAATTAGAGTTAATGTGTAAAATAGTATTAAAAAGTATTATTGGATTTTGCTAGTAAAAAAGTGCATTCGTTAAAAAAATCATTTTCATAAATTACTTTTAACAAGACAAAGAAATTCCCAATATTCAGTCTTTGAAGGAGAGAAAGTATTTTAATAATCGCTCTGAGAAAGTAGAAATTCTTGTAAGAATTACAAGTTTGACTATAGCTTAACGTAATAGGAACTCTGCCAATAAAGGGAAGTGGTCTGAAGGGTGGTCGTGGTTGGGAATATCACCGAATTGTTTGCACTGGTTACGGCTAAGGAGACCGAGACGCTTGACAAGTTTGAGCTTTCCTTCAACAGCTTTATTGTAGGATTCGTTCCATGTCATACTGAAATTTTAAAATAGTCAGTCAATTAATCTTTATCAGTAATTATTAAACTTTCTCAAATACCTTTGAAAAATGTAGTCAACACAGCTCCACCCTGATTGCTTCGTGGTCACTCCCGGTTCATTACTTCTTCGGTCTAGTTTTGCACCATAAATATCCCTAAAGTTAAAGTTGTGCGAGAGTCTCCCCGATCCGAAAGTGTAGGGTAGTCCATTCTTTGCCATTTCCATCAAAACATGTTGGTCCAACCGGTCTGTCTGATCTCCACGAAGTGATTCTAAAGAAGTGACTTTGTTGGATCCCGATGCAGCTTGCAGGGCTAGTTTATCGGATGCCTTTTGAAGATAATTATTTACAATGTCTGCTTCAAGAAAACTGGAAGTCGGGTGAACAGTCTCGCCAATTGGTGAATACAAGGATAATACTTCAGTTTCTCCATGAGAAGGGCCTCCTGCCCGTCTGGTAGTGGCGGTGGGGCTGGGGCGCAAGCCTAGATATGGAAACATCTCCACTAGTGGCTCCTGAAACTTCATTCCCAATTCAAAGTGATTTGTACGACTTTGCGCCCATCGTCTGTACCTCTCCAGGATAACTTTGTAGTGCTGGCATTCATCCGTTATCCCAAGGTGGGAAGGGAGCAAGGCAGCAGCCGAAGCTGATCGCCTAAAATTATAACAAATTAGCTCATTCCACATTTTTTTAATTAAACAGTTTAACAATTCAAACCTTAACCACCTAACCAGCTCCCCATTCTCATCCAAATACTGGAGGTGTCCATCTAAAAATAATCTCACGACGGAATCATGCGGTTGGCAGTTGAAGTCTCCGGTCATCAGCACCGGATGGTATACACTCCTTTTCTCCTTGTCATAACCACAGAAGGCAAAACGGTCCAATTCTGCAAGCATCAATTGGGTCTGTCCCAATCTTACATCCTAAAATAAATCATGATTAGCTTATGAACAATTCAAAAAGATTTTAGTTTTGCTTACATGTCGTTTCGGATTGAATAAAAGATGAGTAGTCCCAACTATTAGCTTTTGACGTTTTAATTGATTTCTCGTCTCCAATTTGAGAAACAAAGCTATATTATCACGATTCAAAAGGGGGACGTGGGGCTGTTTGAATTCCACCTCAAGTTTATCAATCAAGATGAATTTGCTTGACTTGTAGAAGATTGCGCAGCCGTCGTACTTGTCACCAGTCTTTTTCTTGAAGACGCCATGATACCCTAAATGTTTAATATTTGAGTTAGAGTTATTCTAAATTAAGTCTAATCAATCTACTTAATTCTTTTACCAAGATCAGCCAGTCTCGGCTCAAAAGTCAGAGCAAACTGGGGCGCCTCCACTTCCTGCAGACAAATAATTGTCGGATTGAATTTCTCAATCTGGCCAAAGATTCCAATCAGACGACGCTCCCATTGAAGACAACTTTGATCACACGACTTATAAACTTCGGGATGGCTGTCCAAAAGTCCTGATGCCAAAATGTTATAGGATAAGATGGTAAACCGGAAGCTATCGTTGAAGGAGGATGCATCTAAATAAAAAGAATCATTTAATCTTAATCACCTCATAAATCACAATAAAGCTGTGATTATTACTTGAATTAATTAATTGTCCAACTCCAGTATGCTCCCAGCTTCTTTCCCCCTCTTCAGTGTCGAAAGTATCTGATAAATTAATTGGAGGAAACCTTCTGCTATCACCCGTGACCATGTGGGATGACCTTTGACTCAAAGGCGCCGTCATAGGTCTTGCTAAAAATTGCTGGTCGTAAAGTCTTTCGTGTAATTGCTGTTCGAAATTGAAATGAGCATAAGGGCTGACCATTCGACTGGGTAGTCCTGATTAAAACAAATCAAAGTCATTTTAGAAGTCAACAATTAGATTTTTAATCAAATTACCACTACTCCCCCCAAGTCTTCCAACATTCGTACTCTGTCCACTGCTCCATGGAGGTCTGTAGTGAGAGTGAGACCTACTTGAACTTTCACCTCCATATTCACGTCCACTGAAATTCATAGCACCAGAAACAATCACATTACTTCGACGTAGGAAAACGGGCGAAGTTGCTAAACTAATTGGGATTTTAAAGCCAATTTTGGGACTCTGCATTAAAAGCACCTTTTCCTAATTGCTACCTAACCATTATTCACTTGATTTAGTCTTAAAAGCATTAATTAATTAATTTTTAAACGATTCTCGCCCTCCACTTAATGATACATCAGCTGTCTGACTTGTGAGAAATGGGCTATTCTGCAAATGCACGTGCTTTGAGTGCACATGGTTTAGAGAGTCTATGAAATCTGATATGAATTTCTTCGAACGCCATGATTTTTTTTACTTACTCCTCAGCAGCCACAGTACTTGGTCTTTTGGCGTTTGAAGATGAAGGCACAGCACTTCGACCACCAACGATTGATCTTCGTCTATTCATTTTTTACTTTAAAATTTGGCAATTTGGTAAATAACTTTTAATTGACAATTTAGAAGGGATGAGTGAAAAATGGCATTTGAAATGTAGAATTTTAATTCTTTTGGAAGTGTCGGTTTTACTGAATTACAAAAATTGTACAAAGTAGTTGACAACTTGTCAGTGACAAGTAATCGGAGTATGAATGAAAAGTATCTATGGGGAGACGAGAACGTTTTGTGGACGACATTAACATTTGAGTTTAGAGAAAGTTGCATGAGTTTGGATGAGATGAGACATGCTTAAAAGGCTTACCAATTAACTACGATTAGATTAATACTAGTGAAATGATTCATGATGAATGCGAAAAAAGTACAAGCAAAAAGATAAAGTTTAATAAAAGCTTCTGAAGCTGCAACAATTATTTATTAAAGTAAATAGGTAATTGCATAGAATTGAATTCATAAATATTTTAGATTAAAAAGAAACTTAACATAACACAGCACTGATAGTAACATCTAATCTAATTCGCCTCCAATTTTGATCATTGTTCCGCAATCCTCCTGACCTCTTCATACGTTTCCCTCGTACAATATACATTGACATGTGCAACTTCACTAAACCAATTCGCTTTGAGTGTCTTGAGTGAGGGAACCTTCTCCCAAAGATTGGAATGATAAAACCCGCGCCTGTCCAGACCAGGGCTTTGGAATATAGCAGCTAGATTTGTCCAATCTTCTCTTAACACATATTCGTTTGGGCTCATCAAATACTCGTCTAGTTTCACCACTTCAGGCAAATCTTCAGGATGAGTTATCTCCGCCCCTTCTACTGCTTCAAACTCGAGCTTGAGATTCTCCAATTTTGACAGAGCTTGCAGAAAGTTGAAGGAAATCTTTCCTTTATCGAAATAATCGACGTGGATGCTCAAAGTCTGAATACTCTCATTAGTGTATTCTTCCAGGGAAAGGCCTGCTTCTGCTACGTGCACGTGTGGGTAAATCTCGATGTTCAAATACTCTATTGGGAGATGCTGCAAATTACGAAGGGCCTTGTCCACATTCCAGGTCAACGGTTCGGTTTGGTAACAGCACAGACACAACCTCAGAATCTTCAAGGGCGATTTCAAGGATCGAAGAGGTTCAAGGGTGTCCGCGCCATCCACTGTTTCAAGCCACAATTTTGTCAAGTTTTCGAATCGTTGGGATGTACTTGTAAGTTGGTTTTGAAGGTCTTCACGGGAATTGGAATCTACATTCTTCTGTAAAAGACTTAGTTGTGGGGCATATTTCTCCATCAGATAATTCGTAGCCGTTTCATTCAATCCAGCAATTTGCAATGCTACCAATTTGGGCAGATCTGAGAGTGCGTTCTCTTCCATCCAAGTGGCCATTCGTTGCTGATCATCTCGTTGTCCAGTGTAATCATAAGTGGATATGCGGAAAGTGATGAGATTGGGCAAGTGGGTTGTGATCCTTTGAATCAATTTGCACATGAAGACAGAATCCATTCTGAAATGTTGGCGGGATAAATCTAAATCGAGTTTAAGGATATGTCTTCCAAAGCGTTCCATGAAGTCGGAGATGTTCTGGATGTAAGTGTCTTGGATTCTAATCGCAGCATCTTCAACCTCCGCGTGCTCCCTGTTCTCCTCGTGCTCCTCTCCAATATTCTCTTCTTCATTACATATGAACACTGTCTTTGCTGGAAACGGATTTCCGCTACAATCCCGAAGCGTCTGATGGAACATTCTAACTTCTTCCGAAGACAAAAAGGTAGTGGCCAATGGTAAGTGTCTTGATTGCTCGGAGAAGAAACTTGGTTCCTGAAACTTGCTCACATATTTGTCCAAGGAGTGACGCCATGATCGGCAAATTAATCGAATTTTGTGAAGGTTCTCCCAAGAGTTTTCGTTCCTTGACTCGAGATGATCAAACAGTAGGGGAAGGACGAGCTGGAATTTCCATTTTCGTTGGAACTCTTGCAAGTCCAAGAGTTGATGAAACGATCTGCAAACCTGACGGCAGCTCAGGAGGTCGTCCGCGTTAAGATGTTGGAAGACAAGCGACCAGCACTAGATAAAATCATTAATTTAATGATAACGATTTTCAAAGGCAAAGAAATTAAAGTAATTGCAAGTAGTACAAATCTTACTTCCGGGTGAAGAAGCTTCAAGGCATCCATATTAGAGATGATGTGCAGAAAAGGAACTCACAAATCAGCAGATTCAGACAGCTCGATTGACTTCTAGTCGAAGTCGGTTGGACTAATCTTTCCACTATTTGTCATGAATTCAATGCAGCTAAATTCCGGAGAAACTAAATCCCTTTCTAAAAACTAGTCAAGTGTATCTCTGGCTACCATAACGAAAATTCAGTATGCTTATTACCCAGTTCACATAACCTTATCGAACAGCTAAAACTACGCAATTAAACTATGAATTCGTTTAGCTCATGAAAGATGAACAATTCATTTATTTCCATTTTAGCAAAAATATAAAGTTCTAAAAAATAACTTATGCGCGACGATAAGAAAACGTCCTAGTCCAAAGATGAGATGAGCTCCTATCGAATTCTTTAAAAGTCATCCTTCAAGTAATATTAGGCTAAAAATTAAAATAAATTACGGTGTGAATCAGTGAAAGTCATGCAACAAAGATTCTTTAAGTATCACCAATTAAAATCTTACCATGCTTAAATTACTTGACTTTAGCCTTTTAGATCTTCTCTGCTCACTTGGTGGAATAGTTGGTTTCTGAAAGTAATCATATCAAAATTAAAAATAGAACTGTCGTTAATAAAAATCTAATTTGATAATTTCCCAACCTTAAAGACAACTTCTTCTTCACTGCTTCCATCATCATCCTCATCATCAGTTTCCCATTCATCGTCTTCAACATCAACATCATCAGGCACATGATGACCAGTGAATGATTCAGAATCAGTATTAATGTCATCATCATCCATAGCACTTGAGGAATGTGGCTCCGAACTGTCCAAATCATTTTTCTGAAAGGTGTTATCAATCCACTTGAAGTTTCCAGTCAGGTAGTCCTTCCAAACTGTAGACCTAACATCTTTGATAACGCCTCTTCCACTAGCTACAAAATAAAACATGTGCAATTTGATTTGATTAAAATAATTATAGCTCTTACCTTGCTTCTCCTTTTTCCTTGTCCGGTACTTTTCCTTAAATTTATCTTGTAAATTCCTGTGTCCTTTGTAGCTCTATTAAAATACCAAAATAAGTATTTCATCTCTCAAACAGATTATATCAACTTACCTGAACACAATTATCCAATTCTTTCCCAAGAATATTCTCTGGAACGCCAGTCATCCTCTCTTTAGTTAGAATATGGTCCTAAATCTAACGATTTTAGAATACTGGTCAAGCCATGAGCCACCTTCCCAACATCGACTTCATCCCCCAACTCCTTAATTTCTTCCATATTCCATGGCTTATCGAAAGGTCTAAATGTTGCTTCTTTCTTTGCACCATTTTTATCCTTATCCACCTCCTTATCTTCAGTCTTCACTAATCGCCCATATTCCACAAGTGCCTGGAAGGTTTTCGAACTCTCTTGATACGTAATACAATAGAGTTGATCCCGGATATCTTTTAAGGTATAAATTGTCTTTGTGAAATTGCAGAATTTCGCCCCAAGAAGGTTCCGAATGCTGTGGGATGGAGTGATAAACTATAAAACAATAGAGACATTGATTATTTCACATCCACTTCAAAATTATTTAAAAATTAACTACCTTATCATTATAAACTGAGAATTCAAACGCTTCCGACACCACCAAATCGTTAAACAAGACCACCACTTGTTTCCCAAGTTCCTTAAACTCCTCCGATTTGGGCAGGCGCTGTATAGTCTCGTTAAAAACGTGCATAGCAAGAAGGTCCCTCGAATCCATCAAGATCCTCTGCTTCCTCCTAAACCAATCGGGAAGTGGTTGCTTCAAGTACATCATATAGAGAAGAAAGAAGCCCCCAACTTGTCTCTTCAGAAAAGGTGGAATTACGCCCTTGGACGGATCCACAACGTGCGTCCTCCAAGGCGCCAGCCATTGTGTCTTTGCACCATCCAAGATTACATAGTTGACCCTTGAGAAATGATCCAAGCGCTCCTCCTTCCCCTGATTGGAATTTATAGATGTGGCCACACTAAACAAATTAAAGAATCAATTAAAATACCAAACCAATCATATAATTTCTACTCCTTACCATCGATAAATTGACCCGATATTAGCTTTCTTTGCAACAACCCCCAAATCCTGGAACAGCCATCCCTGACCCTGGACAAAAGTGTCTAAAATTTTATCAAATTCGTTATTAACCCCCGCCCAAAACTGGATAAGGAGGTTTGGCTGATGTAAATAATTCATCTTCAAATGTCAACTTGACACTGAATCTCTCTCCGTCTATTATTTTCAGGTGTGTATTGAGCTATGTAATGAGCTATGTTTGCCGCAGAAAATTTTCTGGGCACAATGCGACTTGCGAGATAGCGAACAAAGCAAAAAGAAAAGCTTTACATATTTTTTACCCCAATTTCTTTTACAGAATGACCTCCTTCCTAAAATATAAATATGAAATTATTTTTAATTTTCGTAAATATTTAAAATTTGGATCAGTTTGTTTTAGATGAATTATTTTGCAATCAACTTTCGCAATCATTAACTACCAATAACTGGCAATTTTATATGTTTTAATGTATCAAAGTTTTAATAAATCCAATAAATCAAACAAATAAACTGTTAATAAGAGTAGAAAAAAGTGTATAAAATACTTATTAACCGATGTTTAGTTCAAGAGACCTTTCTGATCCGAGATCTTTCGCTTTCAAATTAAATAAGTTTCAATCATCATCTTTTGGAGCTGGTGGGTTGAGCCCTGGAAGAATAATAAGGAAAAGGACCTTTTCAAAAGATGGGTTGAGATGAGAAATGAGAAAAGGTGTTCAAAGTCGGATACTGATCTGAAGACAAAGTGGGTGGGTGGAATCTCTGGCAATTTGTTGCTTTATCTGCAACATTAAGGTAGTCTCAGGACTCCCCAATTCCAAATTACTTGAACTAAAAGGTTCCTCATAACCCTTGACTTTTATTTTATTCTCTGCCCCTCTCCACTCTTTCGTAGTTTAATAGCATCTATGAAAGGTTGGAGGAAATGAGTAAATGACATTTTCAAAACCTTCACATCCTCCATATTCCCAGCCGAAACTGACCAAAAGCACTTTCCAAGCAGAGAGAGAATGCGGAAGGAAACGTCTTTCAGGTCTGAAGCAAACAGCATCAATGTTCTTGGTCTCAGTGAGGAAAGTGGAGTCGTTCTGTAAACATCTACTATGAGGGAGGAAGAGCTGAAAATTTTCAGAGAAAAGCTTAATCGTTTATCCGAGTAACTTTTATATCCAGCTATAAAATTGACAGGAAAGCTGACAAAGTCGACAGGAAACTGGAAAAGCTTACCTGGACAAGTGTAAATTATTTATTTGGATGAGTATTGTTCCCAGGTTGTAAAAACAACAGTTTTATAGCAGATAATTAAAGCGAAGGGGAAACAAGGTCGTAAAGTGAAAGCGGAGTTGGTAGCGGAGAGTGAAATGCAAAATCCATCTAGAAAGTTTTGGAGAATTCACAGTCAGAATTTCTCTGACAACTTTGCCCTTTCAAACTATCAAGAGTCGGATTTCAACTCTGGGAAAGTTTTCTTCAAGAGAATTTATAGTTGAATATTAATTGAAATATTCTGTTCCAAGTGAGGAATGGCTCTTACAATGGAAAGTTTGCTGCCATTACAAACGAGAAAAATTT
>JAHZMU010001309.1:0-11984 GCA_027743725.1 Rambutsinella grinnellia | reverse complement strand
CCCTTTGACCCCCCACCCCCCCTCTTTGACAAGGTAGTATATGTATCATCCCTCACCACTTGAAGAGTGAATATGATTATTGAAAATAAAATCATTTCTTTCCAATCTCTCCATCTTTAATATGCTTTTTCATATATTTCCACCTTCTACGGCTTTTTCTTCCAATACTTGAGATGAACTCTCGAATTTGCTGCGGTGTGGCAACTCGATACTAAATATTCTGGAGAAAGTTGGAAGAAATCAATTCTCGGGAAATTTGCATACACTCCCATAATATTATTAAAAGGAAGGAAGTTGAATAGATGGAGAAAGTCTGTATCATCGTGGGTGGGAGTAGTCGTAATAAATATGATATGTTACATGATACCAGATACGATTTTTTATTAAAGACAAAGCCTTCTTGAGCTTTTTGGACTTTTCTAGACGAGATGAACTTTGCTAGACTTTTTATTACTTTTTTTAATATGGATAAGATAAATACATATTTTGGGTTCAGTGGAATAGGTCAATCAAATCATCGGAGAGGAAATCCTTGTGAAAAAAGATGACAAGTCATCAGCTTAAAGAAGGTAGAAATCAAGATTTCTTCAGCAAAAGACATAAATTATCAGTTTCTTCAAAGAAAAGCTTCTTTATGCAAGCTTCTCTGCTTAATCAATACTTTTTGTAAACAGAATTCCTCTCTCTGTTTACTTACAATTTTTACAAATAAACATAACGAGGTCCACAAATTGATAAGTAGTCCGCTTGGGACAGTATCATTAGATATTTTATGAATATTTATTATGTTAACCCAGACATTATTTATTAAGAAATTTTTCATTCAACTTGCCTGTGTATCATTAGTATGCATAGTAAGCGTATATCCTTTCACGATTCGTTTTGCATTCACATCTTCCAAAGCCATCTCAGCAGCTACCATCTCACTTCTCCCACTCTCAAGAGAAATACTATTTTGTGTGAGCTCAAACAAACCCAAAATTGTCAACACCTTGTCTTTCCCCTCACTATTTGCTCTTCTTCTCCGGAGAGAAGAGACACGCTCTTCACTCTCTGATATAATCACAGATTCACTTTCACCACCTAAATAACCTGTCATGTTCGTTTTCCTTTTCGATGCAAAAATAATGTTATCTTTGAGATGAGAAGAAGAAGCTTGTAGCTTTACCGTTGAGATAATCGTTCTACTTTTAGTCTGAACATTATCACTCTGATGATGACTAATGAGCCTGTTTTCCTCATCATCCCCACCGACTGGGGTGTGACGGTGGATAATTCGATTCGCAGATTTGTCACTGTCCTTCATACTATTGGGCATTAAGGATGCATTAGTCTTAAATGAGTTATTAGAGATAATAGGATGAGTAACTCTGTTATTTTTTTCAGAGATAAACTTTAATAGAAATTGATTAGTGATGGGAGGCGGTGATGGAGTCGTTGATGATGATGGTAACGTTGTCGTATTAGAGGGAGGGGATGAGAGGAAAGGAGATGTGATACTTGCGGATGAATTCCTGCTGGGGGAACTTGACGCTAGTAACGTCAGTAAAATCAGGATTGAAAGGGGGTGGAGGAAAAGGTTATACGGTTGACCTTGTATGATCATTGTGGATCACTGGTCACGATCAACTAAAACTATTAATTTTTCCGCAATCACATCACAAAAATAAAAGCTTCTTCCTTACAATTAGCTCCATTCAAGCTTCAAAGGTAACAGAGAAGAACTCTTCTGGTGAACATGGAACTCGAGTGGCGAGCAGAATGGAAATGAAGAGATGAGATGAATAGGCTCACACTTTCACTCGCGTGGGATACAGTGGGAGATGATGGTTTTCTTCGGGGATAGTGAGACGAGAGAGGTGGTGAGCGTTGGCTTTCGTGGTGGCTTGGTTTTCATACAGGAGATCCATGGGAAATGTGACAGTTGAAGAGCTTTTCATTCACCGAGAAAGCTAAGCAAAAGCCACATGAATGCTACCGTCATAAAAGGGTTTGGAGTTGTCAAAGTATTTGGAAATGTATAAAATGATGAGTGGTGATGATGTGAATGAACTAGTGTCTACTAAAATGAGTCAATGATACGTGCTTAATTACTCAACAAAATGTATCGATTTCCAAGAGAATGTCTTGTCTCATGAACAAATCTTTTAGTTCCGTGTTTGCTCTAGACTTTATAGCTGGAGGCCGAAGGAAAATCACTTTGTAAGGACAAAGTGGATGTTCTTCAGTGGAGGAGCAATGTAAATATTTTGGAGTGCAGTGCAATGAAATGGGATGATGGAAACGATCGACCTGGCCGGGAAGTGTAATGGAATTGGTAAAAACGAGTTTCTTGTCAGAATAAAAGTGTCCAAGTGAAAATGCTTATGAAACTTGACGAATATTAGTTGAGAATTGCTTTTTATTTTAAGCTAAAAGTTAGCATTGTAAAAAGGCACATTTGATAAAAAGTCTGTTTAGAGTAAATGATACTTGCATTAAGTCTAAAGTGCACCACAATGATGCATATAAACTGTGTTATCAACTTCGTTTAAAGACAAATAGGTAAACATTACTCTTCCTGGCTTTCTCGCGACGAGACTCGAACTAGGGTGAATCTTCGCGTGGAACTTGATGCTTGGGTCGAACTGATTTTGAACTATGTAGAAAGAGCCAGTTTTGCTTAGCTTGGCGATTTGGTGAGAGAAAGCAGTTTTGAAGATTAGCTGTGCCTTGTCGTTGAAATCGATGGCGTCTCCACAATTAAGCTTTTCGTCAGGTTCTAGTTCCATGTTTTGGCAGATTGTGAGTAAATGTCTCCACACTTGGACTACGTAAACCATCGTCCTGAAATGAAAGCAAAAGTAATTAATAAAATATGTTGGGATATAACATAACATATTTCTCTAACGACTTACCTAAACTGTATTCCAAATTCTCTGCACCACGGCTTTTTATTCTTTGCCTTCTTAAACTCTTTGAATATCCTCCAAAACGTTATAAAGTCGCCTTCTGGAGCAAACAAAGTCTGAAACTTGTTATGACGAATGTCCCCTTCTCCAACGTCAGGATTGTAGATTGACTCAACAGTTGACATTGCTATTATTGCACAAATCCGGGAGAGTTCCTGGTATTGTACAGCGAGATAAAGGACTCTGGCAAGATGAAGCTCAACAGGGAAGGAGAGAAGACGTTTTGCAGTTCTTGTCAGTTTTACAGGTTGTTGGCTGTTTTCAATTGCTCCGTATTGATGAAGTTCGTTTAGGGCATATTTGATGGACTGAAAGGTTAAAAAATTATCATTAGTCAATCATCAATTTCAATCATCAATTTCAACTAATTTGGATAAAACACGTGACGTGCGTCAATTTTTACCTTATTGCTTGGTGGATCTGGCAATGGAAAATCCTTAAAATTACTAATTCCAAGTGATACTGCAGCCAACAGTAAAATTCTGCTTAGATTCGAACGTAGTTATTTCTGGCAAGGGGAATTCCTCCATCGTTTCATAATCTTTCTTGGTATAAAGACGAAAAACGGAGCCTTCAAACTCTCGCCCAGCACGACCTGCCCTTTGGTCAGCCTGTGATTTTGAGATTAGCTGAACACGAAGTACATTCATCCGCAATGAATCTTCAAAATATCTAAAATTATACAAATAAAATGAGACAACGCAAACAAGACATAAAGTATTTTCATTGCATACTTTGATTTCACACGACCCGAGTCAATCACAACTCGGATGCCAGGAATGGTTAAAGACGTTTCAGCTAAATTGGTCGAGACGACAATTTTTCTCGTGTCGTCAGGAGGGAGCTCGAAAGATTTCATTTGCACTTCATTTGACAGAGCTGCGTACAATGGACAAGCGTACACTTTACCCATGTCCTTTTGTTGATTTATTGCTGAAGCTCGAGCTACGATTAAGTCTATCTCTTCTTTACCAGTCAGGAAGACTAAAATGTGATGACTGAAAAGAGATTTTCACGAATTAGCAATTAAATTTTTATAAGAAATATGTACAGCGTGTAGTAATCGTAATCAAAATTACTTTATTGGCAATTCGAGATGCAACTTCAGTAGTGTGATCCATGTGAGATCAAGATGATTCTCAGTGACATCCCGAGGTAAATAGTTCAGTTGTAAACTGTAGGGACGGCCCTTGACATACACTGCTTTGGTGCTACAAATATTTAACAAAATCTCGTTAACTTCTTCGAATAGTTTAATGGCGATGAACAAACATGATTTTATTACCTTAGACCATGCTCCTCCGGATCAAAGAATGACTTAAACTTATCCACATCCAAAGTAGCACTCATGATTATAAGCTTGAGTGGCTTCTTCGGGGTGTGCTTTTTCCTATAAATCTGTGCATTTCTCAAAAGTGATAAGACGACGTCCGTTTCAACACTCCTCTCATGAGCTTCGTCAACAATGACTACACTATATTCTCGAAAGTATTTGTCCCTTATTGCGTCCATCATGAGGTAACCGTCAGTGAGAAATGTGATTTTCGTCGCAGCGCTGACTTTCTTATCGAATCGAACTTTAAACCCGACAAGGTCGCCAACGTCAGTTCCTAGTTCATAAGCCACCCTGTTTGCAAGGCTGATTGCAGCAACTCTTCTTGGCTGGAAGTTAAGACACAAATTAAATGTTAGCAGATCACAAACTGATAGTTATTAATTCAAATTAATTAAAAGTTACCTCATCAAACGCTTACCTGTGTTATTGCTAATCCCCTAAATGAAAATATTTTTGAGCAATCTTCAAGCAAATACTTTGGTATTTGAGTACTTTTGCCACAGCCCGTCTCTCCAACCACGATTAGCGTGTCATTCTCCCAAAATCTTTGGATAAATCTAAAATAGAAAACAATTTTTAAGCCCAATCTTAAAATAAAGCATCTGAATAGTCATTCTCAACTTACGCCTCTCTACATTCCGAAACAGGAAGAACAGGAATCTCCGGAATGACCCTCGCAACCCCATTCACTTTCACGTGTTCTACTTCCGGTTCTGATTCCGACGCTGTTGTCGACTTCAATAACGGAGCTTTCTCCCCCTCCACACTAATGCCTTTTTTCAGCTTCTTCTTCTTTTTCTTCGATATCACAACAGGTGTGTTGTCTTCAACTTCGAAATCACCATCCAACACGCTTGAATCCAACCCATTCGAATCTTGCCCCGACTTTAGCTTCGCCTTCTTCATCAACTTCTTCTTCTTCTTCCTCATGTTTTCCAGTAGCTTATCACATTTTATTTCTGCAAATCCACAAAATAAACCTTTTAGACAATTTTCAATCACAAATCATCCATCGCTTACTTTTCTTCCCCAACTTCCCCTTCTTCGCAGGACTCCCTGCTTCTGAAGTTGCAGTCGTTAACGGCAGGACTGTTGGAGCCTTCATCTTTTTCCGCTTCTTTTTCTTCTTCTTATCTCCAGCCTTTCCAGGCGACACCAAACTCTCTTGTGAAGTCCCATTCTGGAGCCTTTTGTAGGGCACCTTCTTATCTTTCTTTAAGAGCGAAACCATCTCAAAAGATGGAGGAAAACTTCACTTTAACTATTCAGTCTCATCTCATCAATTAACAATTAAAAATTAACTAGCATTTTACTTTTCAGTCAAGAACGTGTTTTTTTGCGAAAAAAATTGCACTTCGCAAAAACGCATTTATCTTTTCTCTACCAAATGGGGAAGCATGTGAACTCGTAAACAGAGATGAGTGGGGTGTAAACTCCCGCTTCTCTCTCAACTTTCACTTGGGGCGATGCGCACAAAATGAATGAATTAGTCTTTTATGAAATGTCTTTGTTCAAGCATTGTTGGCTGATGATGAAAATGTGAAACCTTTTATTTTTAATTTTTAAATGAAATTCAAAACCAATTCAATCATTAATCACTCATCTTTTATTGTAAAAAATAGTCCAGAAAATATTTAGTTTTTTAATCAGTCCAGTTTTTTCTATTGCTCGTTCTCGCTACCAATATTTTGCCTTTTCGCTTCCAAGAACTGCTTCAGCTTAGGCCAGACGTCGAGGTCGAGGTCGACTTTCTTCAACATCTTTTTCTTCTCCTCTTCAATCTCTTTGTCAGCCATGTCCCTCCAGCAGCGGCTAGGAAAATGACGGCTTACCAAACCATTATAAGTCTGCTTGACGAGAGATTCCAAGTCAGATCCGCTGAATGAAATGGTGTTGTTGACAACTTCCTCTAGTTGGACAGCACTGAAGGCGATTCTCTTCTTGGTTAAGTAGAACTTGAGGATTTCCTCTCGTGCTTGGGAGTTGGGAAGGCCAACGTTGAATTTTAGGTCGAAGCGTCCTTGGCGGACTAGAGCTGGATCGCAGATTTGGGGGCAGTTGGTGGCTGCAAGGACGAGGACGTGACCTCTTGGGATGTTGTTCATTTCGGTGAGTAGAGTGGTCAAGATGGTGTTCATAGCTGCGCTGTTGTTATTCGCAGAGCGTTTCCGACCTAGTCCATCAAGTTCGTCTAAGAAGATAACGGAGGGAGCTGAGTCACGGGCATTCTTGAAGATGGAGCGGAGGTGCTTCTCGGATTCTCCCACGTACTTGCTGAGGCATCGTCCTGTCTCTTGGAAGTATTTTACTTCTCGTCCCTCAGCTCGTATAGCGCTGACGATGCTATCTGCCAAAGCCGTCTTTCCCGTTCCAGGTAATCCAGTGAAGAGCACTCCACGTGGGACCTCCAATTCCAACAATCCAGCCTTTCTGGGATGGGCGAATGGGGAAACCAATTCCGCCAGCAACTGCTTAATCAGATCATCCATCCCTTTCAAGTCATGGAAGCTGTGCTGCGGAGTTCTAATCTGGGAAGTGAAATCAGCCTCCAAATCATCATCTGAGCTACATGGACTAGCCAAGGGAAGGTAGCGAATCGGTTTGTTTGTCGGCTTGTATGTTGGCCTGTTAGAAGACTCCCTCTCATACGAAGGGAACCAGTCAGGGTCCGAGTCATTGTCTGAATCATGCTTCGATTTCTTTCGTTTGCTTGAGGTCGATGCGGATTTGGGGGAAGAAACTTCCTTTGTCTTCTTAGAACGCGTTCGGGCACGTGCTTCTTTCACTTCAGCTTCTTTAATCGCAGTTTCCAATAACTGGGCTTGACGAGTCTTTGTCTGTGCAGCAAGGACCTTTCGATCCCTCAGATTGTAGGGGTGAGTAGGCGCATCGATGTGGGATGATTCATCTGAACTGTCTTCCATTGTTTGTGCTTACCAGTATTTTTTTACAACGGACTGAGTTTTGTGTTAAAAATATAAAATTGATGAAAAATTGATGAAAAATTCAGGTGCAAAGAAAAGTTTTTGAATTCGTTCAGAGATGTCGTATAAATAATTAAGCAGAATTTAATCAATCATCGGTTTCATTCATATTTCCTCAACAACCATTTTTATTATAAAAATCACAGTTTAGCTTTGTTCTCCCTTAAAACATTCACAATCTCTTTCCAACTCTCATCCCTCTCGAATGCCTTTGGTGTCTGCATCATTGCTAGTTGCAAATGTTTATAAACCTGCCCATCACTTCTTCCCAGACAAGAGTTTAAAATGAAATCTGGAGGCGCTATAGCATCTACTAAGGCGATTGCTTCACCCTTCAAATCTAGACATAAATCAAGTATTCCATTACGAATTAGATTTGCAGGCCCTGCTCCCTCCACATAACCTCCTTGGTATAAAGTTCCCAAATGCTTTTCCAAACTCCATAGTCCAAATAACTTTAGTAGTTTAATTAGAACTACGCGGACACTTTCAGAAAGCTCTGGTTTTTGACAAAGTCGCTTCCAAAATTGTTCCATGACAAAATGTTCGATGAAGGCGAGTGAGAGAGACCGAGCTAGATAAATCTGCGAGTCGTTCCTTGCCCCAAATGAGTCCCTTCCAGTTTGCTGGAATTCATTCAGCTTGGCGGATGTAGTTTTGAGCAAGTAGCAAATGAGCCATTTGTAAGAGGTCAGAATTGTATCAGGAGTTAGGTCATTGAATGACTTTGCGTTAAACTTTGAGTGACGAAGGCTCTCCTCGTTTTGAAGGAATGTGAGGGTTTCAAGAGGATACTTATTCCAGAGGTCGGATCTTGAAGGATTTGACCAAATGGATAGAAGCCAATTACTAGTTTGTTGGAGAAGAACGTTATTGTCACCCTCGTAGGTGCAGTTAGCATCATGATCATTCCTACGAGTGCCGATCCCAGCAGCTCTTAAGTATCCGTGACCTCCACAAGCCTCTCTAAAAATTCAATTTTTAAGATCAGCATTTTATAAAATGTCAATTTAGATATTTTATTCACCTGCACTCTTGAATAGCATCTCTCGCAAGCCATCCCGCCAATGGCTTTGCACTTGAGGAAATCGCATGAATCTCCTGTCCCTTCATTGCAATATAGTCTTTATCATCGCTAAACATTTGGTCAATAAAGTATTCAACGAAATTGGCATAAAGCCAATCCCCAAAAAATTTCATTATGTAAGTAGCCGCCAGATAAGGAAAGAGTCGCCATTGTTGCATCTGATATTCAATTACGGGAAGCTCTTTACTCCCATTTCCGTCAGAGCCGAATTGTCTTCTCACAGCAGAGTAGCGAATTGCAATTGGTAAAGTTGTGATCATGTTTGCAGTACACATACTGACTATGCCGACACGACCTGCGCTTAGATTTCCTAAGGAAGCACCAAAACGTTTATTTGGATCTGAATAAGGCGTCAGATATCTCCCATCTTCCGTAACTTTTCCAGTGCGGTTGAGCAACGCATCAAGTGGAATTGGATAGTTGTCAAACGACATAAATCTGAATGTAAAAATTGCTATTTAAAATGCTTTAATAGGTAAATATTTAAACGTACCCATTATCTTTCCCATTTAGTCCAATCTTTTCTCCCATGTCCCCAATAATGCAACCCGGATAAGGAAGCATCGTCTTCGGATCTCTAATCTCAACTAGAAAACAATGCAACCCATGACATTCCCCATCGGGCGTGTATAATTGAGCAAAAACTGTGCAATGAGTTGCCGTCTTCGCTAAGCCTCCAACCCAGCATTTCGCAGCTTCGAAATCGGGCGTGTTTAGAACAAATTGTTTCGTTGAGGGTTTATAATGAGCTGTTGTTCTCATTGCTCTTGTATTTGTTCCGTGGCTTATCTCGGTTAAGGCGAAACAGCCTAAAATCTAAATATTAATCATATTTTAAAACCCGCTTATGTAAATGTAGTTATTTTAATTACTTCAAGATTTGCGGAAGCATCGATAAACTTTTGATGTTTATCAGTCCCTTGACCTCTTATTGCTTGTTGGAAAAAATCCAAGATTAGCATTCGTCTAGCACACAAGCTCCAGTCGTACTGTCCAAGAGCTACTACCATTGCGTTGTTCTAAAAATAAATTATAAAAATTATGCAAAAATTACAAATTCATAAACTATGCCAAATTGCTCTTGATTTATTACTTGACATGGATCCTCCATAATATCATCTTCTGTAATGAAAGCGTATTCCAAAACCCGAAAAATTTGCTGTAAAGTTCGTGTTCGTTCATCCTCCAAGCTTAGCTTGATTGGGGTGTGAGCAAAGAGAGGATCCTTTTCCAACGTTTTCCAGATTTTGTACTAATAGAATTAAATCCATCTTATAGATTTAAAAATACTTTTAAAAAATTTCATATACTTTTCTTACTTTTAGCTTCAATTGCTTTTCATTTTCAATCGTCAACCTCATCTCCTTCCAGTCAAAACTCGCCTGCTTTCTATACTCATCCAAAGGGCCTGGAGGGAAATCGTCGAGATATCCAGTGCCTTCCTCCGCAACAATTGATGCGTCAACATTTTTTAGTTTTCTGACACCCGGCATTTTTCACAATTATATTAGACAAATTTCAAATAATTTGCCACATTATCCAGAAAACAAATATTTTTGTACAAAATTATTTACTTGTTTGCTAAACATTCAATGACTTTTCGTCACGGGATTAAAGGCCGAATCGATAAGGAAGTCATTGATATCAATAATCTTCTTATCTTATATGTTCCATTTTATATGTGCAGCACTTGGGCTTTATATGAAAAGCAATACCCAATGAATAAAATGGATTTATGGTAATTGGGTTCATGTAATATTTTCAATGAATCCCATTTATATTATATCCCGACGGAATACATGCAAGCAAAACTAAATCTCTTAATTTATAATTGTAATTTTTTGCTCAAGAGATGTTGTGAGTAGGAGAGCCAGCTGAAGTGTCAAAATCTGGTTTCATGATGTAAGTAAATGTGTTTCTGTTAATCCCTTTGTTTTGTATATATGAATCGTATGAATTCTCGGATGTTTTCGGGGATCGCATCTTTGGCTTTGCTACATAAGCAACTGCTACATACGAGTAGATATGGATGGAACAACCTTGAAAATTTTTTGGACAAGTTCAAGTTTCATGAAAATAGTTGTCCTGATGTGGGACATAATAAAATAAATAATGCTTAGAAAATAAAGCTCTGAATGTGCTTATATAATAGTACCTATTTTGGTGATATCATCTATTTTTAACGAGTTTCAAGTTGACGTCCTTGGATCAACTGCGTATGGCATAGGAACAAAAGATTCATTTAATGGAAAGATTACTTTTAGTTTGACCGATTGTCTGTACACATCGCATCGTCGTCTAGTACAAAAATGCCTACCGAAAAAACATTAACCGCGGTCCCCGAAGAGGTGACCGTAAAAGAAGCGGTGCGCCAAGCCTATGCCGACGTCGCCGTTAAGAACAGCGCTGGTCAAGACTGTGGCAACACAAAAAGCTGTTGTGGAGCCCCGAAGCAAACGGACATTGACTACAACAAAGGATCTTGCTTTGTACAGTGGTTGTATGGCAGGTAATGATTCTCGTTAAAGAATCGTTCGTTTTCGTTTATTTCGCATTTCGTTATTTAAATTTTTGCTTATTTTTGCAGGAGCTACTCCAATCGAGACTCTTCGCGAAAGCTTGAAACTTGCGGGATTCACTGATATCAAAATTGATGTGAAGGAAGCCACACGAAACTTTATCAAGAAGTGGTCCTACGATTCAGGAGCGGAACAATATGTCGCTTCCGCAAACATTGAAGCAATTAAAGCTTAAATAAAGATTGTCTGTTAAAAAAGCTCTTGAAAATGTCTTAAGCTTAAAGAACTTGTTTAAATAAATCGGTTTTACATTTAAAATTCGTTTATTTACATATTTCAATCACAGAGTTTAGCTTGAGCATTTGACTTTACTAATAAATTATAATTTACTCTGCAGCCTAATCGCTGCCTCTTTCCACCAACTAGGTTTCTCAAAACACCCCTTAGCTTCTGACATGACTTGTTCCAAATGTTGATAAACTTTCCCATCTGCCACGCCCAGCGCTGAGTTCAATACAAAGTCTGTTGGCGCAATAGCATCCACTAATCCAACAGCTTCCGATTTAAGTTCCCTACAAAGCTTCAAAATCCCTTCGCGTATATCCAACCCAATTCTCCCTTTGAAGTACCCAGCCATATACAAAGTTCCTAAATGTTTCTCCAAGCTCCAGAGCCCGAATAGGAGAAAGCATTTTGTTAAAACATTCTTCACACTCTCATTCAATACTTCCTCCCATCCATTATCAGGGGATGATAACCTCATCCAAAATCTCTCTAGAACGTAGTGCTCTATAAAAGCAAGAGATAGCGAGCGCGCATAATAAGCTTGCGATTCATTCTTCGCCATGAATCCATCCATTTGTAATGAATTGATTTTCTCAAAACTAATTTTTAACAAGTAACAAACAAGCCATTTATAACTTCTCAGGAGGAAGTCAGGGGTCAACCTATCCATTCCATTCATTTCTTGTCCTACTTCTACATTCCTCATTTCTCCAAAGAATGTCAAGGTAAGGAATGGCGTGGTTGTGTCCAACTTTTGGGGATTCTTCAAATAACTTTCGTAAACGCTCAGGAGCCAATTACTTGTCTGTTGCATTAGTACAG